>JAURVB010013199.1:92500-269575 GCA_033002965.1 Piper betle | reverse complement strand
GCTACCGGGTCTGCAGCCCAGTGGCTCCTCAGTAGTGCCCTTCAGAGTGTTCTTGAGGAAGTATATGGTTTTCTTTCATATGAGAGTTTGCTCTCATAGTCAGTTTGCTATAGTTATTTTCTTTTCGGACCAGTAACGCTTGTTACTGACGTTTTTCTTATATATATGTAGGTGATAAGCAGCGGAAGATGGATGGGCCGGCCAGGACGGAGGAGCAATAAGGTCTTCTGCACACACACATTGGGTGATTGAATGTTTTATGTTTTTTTATGATATTATTTTATAAACATGCTATGAGTAAATGTTTGAGGCATGACAATGAGATGAAATGAAATGATCAGAGTAGCGCAGCAAAAGTATGATGGGTTGAAACCCAAGCTTCAGCATGAGTGTATAGTAGATTAGATTCTGTGTGGATGAAATTATTTGATAGTTGGTTACATATATTTTTATATGTATATTTGACAGGGTGGCCCCTAATTACATTTTTAGGGGAAATTCTGTCCGTTATATTTCAAAACTTTTATTAATTTTTATCGGGATTGTTTGGTGTGTACTCTGACTTGCATGTCATTCATGTAGTACCATGTTAGGTTTGTGTATTCATCCATGCATTACGAGTTGTATCTTCATCTTAAGACGCCGAGATCGGATCCGCACGAGTTAGGTTCGGGGTAGCCGACCTAATCGGGGCCTGTAACATGCCGGTTTGGTTCACGAGTGTGAACCGGATTTGGGGTGTTACACCCCGCCAGCGGCCTCGCCCCTGCCGCTGCCGCGGCCTCGCCTCTGCCGCGGCCTCGCCCCTGCCGCGGCCTCGCCCATGTCGCGGCCTCTCCCCTGCCGGCGGCCCCGCCTTCCACCCCCTCCACCTGCCCGGCCATCGCCCGCCGCCGTGGTCCCCGCCCCCAGGCGGCACCGTGGATCCACCGCCAACCCTCCCCATCTCCGCCACCGCCCGATCCGCGCCCCTCCGCCCCCCGCCCGCCCTCTTTGCACGTATTTATCTGGCCACGTGTATGATTTTTGAAGAATTGGTCCATGCTATTCTAAAACTGCCAGAGGAGATTACAAGAGAAAAAGTCTCTGTCATTCAAAACTGAAGGAGAGAATTTGGGTGGAAAATCCTGACGGTTTATGATCCCACGCCCGTAATCTCGAAACAGAAGAAGCGTGGAAAACTCTATAAAAGACAAAGCCCAACGTATTAGAAAAAGGGGGCTTGGACGTTAAAAAAAGAGACAAAAGCACGGAAGAAGAAGAAAAAGGAGGAGCCCCTCGCCTAGGATCCATCTATGGCGACCCCCTGACCCATTATTACCAACTTTGAAGTGCTCCCTGACACCACCCTGCTAAGATTTTTGCTCGAGGAGTCCAAAGTGAAAGTTGTTGCTGCAGAGGAGAAAAGAAGGAAAGGAAAAAACAGTACTTGTGAAGTTTATTTTATAGAAGTTGCCGCCTCCCAGAGCAGACAATAAAAGCTCGGACGAAGAGGACGTCTGCTATCCCGTTGGGAGTTGCTGCTTTGTTCCTTGTCGTCGTGGATGCTAAAGCACCCCTTTGTAGTTGAAGCCCGTCATTGATATGTTTTGAGCCACCAAGAAGAAGACGCCAGAGCCTTGCTGCTTTGGAGTTTGTCGGATCAACAACCATCAGCCAAGCCGTCGTCTCGAAGGAGTTCCTCAAGCGCTGCCGCTGTGCTGACTAGGAGTCCCACTATCAGGTTCCCGCCGCCGTTGTGAAGCTGATTGTTTTTCAGAGGAGGGTTGCTGCCGTGTGTCCAAGGAAGAAGTCGCTACCCCTTGCATTGCTGATTACCATGGAACGTAGCCTGTTGCCGTAAAAGATTACTGCTTTGCTACCGCCGCTTGTTGCCGAAGAGGAAGCCGCCCATCACTGCACTACCGCCGACCATCGGAGAAGACCACCGTTGCCAGAATTTTGCCACGAAGTAACCCATCTCAGCAGTCCGAAAACAGAGCAGAAACAGTCAGCAGAGGGATGATTTCGCGGCGGTTTTCCGACCACCTCCGGTAGTTACCGGCCCCAAAGTGGTGACCAAAGTGAAAAAGAAGGAGTAGTTTACAAACCCAAAGTGAGCTTCCCCGGTGTTCGCCATTGCAGTCGCCGGAGAAAAGCCAGGAAGAGACCCATCCGACCAGAGGAAAAAGCAGAAAACAGAGCGGAAACATTCGCGGAGAGCTGATTTCGCGGCCGTTTTTCGATCGGCGCCGGTCGTTCCCAGACCTACCGTTGATATCAAGTGAAGGTGGAGAAGTTATCTACAAGCCCAAGCCGAGAACCGCCGGAGTTCGTCGCTGAGGTCGCCGGAAAAAATTGAGAAGTGACCGATCGGAGCAGCGTAGCACAAAAGTGTCTAGCTTTCCGGCATCCGACCGACCGACCGGAGCCGCCGCTGATTGTCAGACCACCGCCAAGACCTTCACCATTCTGAGATCTACAGTTCTGGGCAATCTCCGCCACCATTCAGTTGCCGGAAAAGCCGCCGCCGCCGGGGTCCCAAAAGCGCCGCCGCATCACCCTGTAAGCGGGTCTGTCGTGCCCGTTTACCTCTGACCGATCCGCTTTCCTGCCAGGTCCGTGATCAGATCCATCTGCCCCACGAATTGTTAGACCCGCGAACAGACCCGGACCCGTGATCGTGCCAAGACCCGCCCTGTGACCCATATTCGAGTTGGCGCACCGTGTACCACAAGCAGACTGGCGTATGCATAAAGGAAAGACAGCCTGCGCACGCCATCCGGTCCGGTCCAGTATTTATTTGGTTTAAACCAACCCGGAACGGCCCGATTCAGTGTATTATTGTTCTAGAAATAATTTGAAGCCATTATAGATCTTGGATTGAGCTTAAACTTGCTACCCTACCATTTTTGGACGCTCTGGACGCATTGGTGGGGTCATTTTAAGGATTTAAAGAGCATAAGGGGATAAATATTGGCATTGGAGTCAAAAAGTGGCAAAATTCCACTATGATGTGTAATGTGTAAAAATCGAAGGAAAATTAGTGGATTGTGAGCACATTCTCATCGTGGACTGACTTAGGGATTGAACCCTAAGGAACCACGTAAAAAATTCCCTGCGTGTCATTTCATGTGTTAGTAATATTTTCTATTTCCATCGCACTATCTCTTTGCGCGGCAAGGGCGCCTCGGTCCCACCGAACCTTTAAACCCTGAATCACACATAAGAACCGATTCGAGGGGGCGGACGAAGCCGCGCCGGAACATATATATAAAAGGACGGTTGTGCGCTGCATCAAAATGCAGCCCACAATCAAAATCCCCCCTCCCCCGCCCCCCGCCCCCTCCCTCCCTCCCTACCGCCGTCGTCCCACCGTTCACCCCAGCCCAGAGCCACCGCCCCCGACCCCGACCTTCCCCACCAGTCGCCCCTACCCTCCCGCAGTCGCAGTCGCCCTTGGCCCCGCTCGCAGCCGCCGGCCCATCCCCCGCCCCGCCCGCAGCTGCTGCCTCCCCGCCCCCACGTTCCCACCCCCCAGTCCCCGCCCCCGCCGCCCCACCCTCGCGATCCCCTCACCCACCCCGCCGCGGTGATCGGCCCCCCCACCCCGTCCGTAGGCGCGGCCAACCCCCCCCCCGGCGGGCGGCGGCGACGAGGTCGCTGGCGGTGGGGTGGGGCAGTAAAATAGAGGGTGGGCGTAAGAAACAGGGGAGGGTATTAGTGTAATAAAAATTTTACTCACTCACGACTAGAGTCAAGTTTTTATTACGAAATAATTTTTTAAAAATAAATTAATTTCATAATAAAAACTTAACTTGGGCCCGATTCGAGTCAATATGATGAATTAAATTAAAAAAATAAAAAATAATTCTGTAATCCTGCACGGGACCGAGTTAAGTTTTTATTACAAAATAAATTAAAAATAATAAAATAATTTCGTAACAATCACTTCACTCTATCGTGACGCGAGTCAATATTACTAACTAATTTTAAAAAAAATAAAATAATTATGTAATAAAAACTTAATTCGATCCCTATTCGAGTCAAGTTTTTATTACAAAATAAATAAAAAAATAAAATAATTTAGTAATAAAATCTTAACTCTATCCCGACTTGAGTCAATATTACAAAATAAAAATTTTTTTAAAAAAATCATTTTATAATAAAAACTTAACTCGGGTTGGGACAGAGTCGTATAACGAAATAAATTTCTAAAAAAATAAAATAATTTCATAATAAAAACTTTACTCGATCTCGTGGGACTCGAGTCTATATTACAAAATTAGTTTATTTTTTAAAAATTATTTCGTAATATTGACTCGAGTGGGGATCGAGTTAAATTTTTATTATAAAATTATTTTATTTTTTAGTATTTATTTTGTAATAAAAATTTAACTCGATCTCGACTCGAGTCAATATTATGAATTTTTTTAAATATATAAAATAAATTTTTAATAAAATCTTGACTCGATCTCGACTCGAGTCAATAGTACGAAATAATTTTTTTAAAAAAAATAAAATAATTTTGTAATAAAATCTTGATTCGATTTTGATTCGAGTCAATTGTATAAAATAATTTATTTTTTTAAAAAAGTTATTTCGTAATAAAAATTTTACTCGTTCTTGACTCGTGTCAATAGTACAAAATATTTTTTTAAAAAATAAAATAATTTATTAATAAAAATTTGATTCGATTCGGACTTGAGGCAGGGGCCCTGGGACAGGGTGCGGTAGGGGGACCGGCGCGCTGGGGCTCAAGGCAAGTTAATAAAAAAATGTCTCGGCCTCGACTCGAGTAAAGTAAATAAATAATTGACTCCGTTTTGACTCGACTTAATTAAAATTGACCCGATATCGACTCGAGGTTGTTAATAAAAAATAACTCTGTCTCGATTGTAGTTAATATTCTTATAATATTTAAGTAAATCAGAAACAAGACCCAGTGGATCCATCTTATATAACTTTCTTGTACATGATGAATACAAGTACAAACTTACAAGTTACAAAAGTGTGAAATTTGATTAAAGCAAATAACAATTCATGGTAACAAGTTACAAATTCGGAGCTATCATAGTCGTTCTGCATCACTGCTTTGACAATCGCCATTACTGCGCCGACGCCCCTGAATAGACTCCATGACTCCACTTTCAGATGGAACAATTTTTTGCCTATATATTTAAAAACAAAACATGGAAAATAATCAAAAAATATATATATAACAAACATCAAAAGAAGGGTTGATTAGGCAACATTACCGTGATACAATTGCAGGGCAAGTGCGTTTATCATGCCCAACTCCCCGTTGATTACACCCATGGCATAGCATATCTTTTCCCAAAGGGTCCACTGCAAGTTCTTTACCACTCTTCCATCTTTTACCACTTCCTTTTGTCTTTGATTGTGTAGGTCGATGGACTTGTATTCCATGATGTAGTTGTATTCCATGATGCCGATCATCTACCACATCTTCTACCAATTTTTCTATCTCCAACAATTTTTGCTTGGCGAGTTCAAACTTTTTAGATGACGAATATGCCTTTTTGGCCCATCGATTAAATATACAGTGCAATTCTCCCCAATTTGAGAATAACGTTTTCTGACAATCACCATGAAGTTCCACTCCCTCACCATCAAAAACAACTTCCTTTGCTATGTCAATTGTCCATCTCTTCATGATATACATTTCAGGAAAAATATCCCCCTCATTCAATCTAAGTACATATAGCAAATGTCTACAGGGCAAACCTTCACTTTCTAAAAGCTGACAACTACATGTGCATCTCTTATTAGCTCCTTTGTAAATAACATGTGAAACCAAGCCTTTACTATTTCTACAACATGTTACATCATACTGTTCAACATCCTCCCCATCTAATTTCTTATGAGATGAGCAACAAGCCATACTGTATTGTAGTTCTTCTTGAAACTTATATAACACTTTTCGAGTATAAACTTTTGCTATCGTACATTCCATATTGAATGGGTGACCAATTTAGAGCTTTTATATGCATTTTCATATGCTTCTTTTGCCTCGTTCAATCTCTGTCTTTTGATAGCTCTCTCATATCTACGTATAAACTCAATGGGGCTATTTTTTTTGTTCACATATCGTGAGTAAAATGAGTTTTGGGATTCACTTCGTTGTGAACTTCTTATACCAGCTAAAAATATACCTTTACTATACACTGGCACCCAAGCATGACGAATTGCATATATAGATTTCAACCACTCATTTCCCACTACGCAATTGTCTTTCATTAGTGCACTCCATTGTGATTCAAAGACTTCTTCGTTTTCCGCACCATAAATTAAACTGTGGAATGGCTCATAAAACTCCTTCCTGTGAGCAATTGCACCTAATTTTTCAGTCTCCTTCTTAAGGATATGCCAAATGCAAAGACGATGATATGTTGAAGGAAATATCAATTTAATTGCTTTATCCATTGCTGGATCTTGGTCAGTAACAATTGCCCCGGGATGCCTTCCATCTATGCATTTTAAAAATGTTTCAAAAAGCCACACAAACGATTCTGTCTTCTCATTACACAAAAATGCACATCCAAATGTAATTGTTTGCTTGTGATGGTTTACGCCGGTGAATGGGGCAAAAACAAGTGAATATTTATTTGTATTATATGTTGTATAAAAAATAATCACATCTGAGAAAAGCTAATAATTTTTCTTGCAATTCCATCCGCCCAAAAACAATGCTTTAATCTTCCCTCATCATCTACTTCATAGCAATAAAAAAAGGAGTCATTCATCTATTTCATTTCCTCGAAATGTTCCATCAATAATTGGCCATCAATTCCTTTATCTCTTTTTTATATTTTGTCTAGACATTTCTAATATCTTTCTCTGTACAACCAATATTTTCTGCCCCACCTGCTTCAATTTCTAGCACAAACATTAATTGAGAAGTTTTTATGTTAGCCTCTCCGAATTGGTCAATCAAATTTCGGTGCACACTTGTAACATGCCTATGTGACCTGAGAAATTGAATTTTTGATGGTGTAAGGAGTGCATGACTATGTCCTTCTTTGAAATACATGACATTCCATGTGCCCTCTTTATTCTTAGTTACCCTGATGCGTGCTTGACAACTTCTCTTATTATAGGATGAGTTCTCTTTTTTCCTTTGTCAGGTATTTCTCTTTTTTGCTCATCTTCTTTGAAATGACCTTCTTTAGAACACACGAATACTTGCGACCATAACTCTTTTGTTCTCCTATGATAATTTGTACTATGTTTACATATATCAAAACCGGCCATTTTTGAATAACTGCTATATAAATTGAGTGCATCGTCCAAACAATCAAATTGCATTCCAACCTTCGGTTTGAACTCATCTTCTACAATAGGATAAATTGTTGTAATATTTTTGCCTATTTCTTCTTCCTCGTATGCTTTATCTTGAAGCTTGTCCTTTCTTAAAAAAATTTAAAATTTATAAAAACTAAGAATATTTTCAATTAAAATAAATGCAGTAAACATGCTTCAGTTAAGTCAAAGTATTTTTAAAGGCTTAACTCTAACCTGATTTTCGTATTCCGAAAGATGTATTTTTCGCGATCTCAACTCAATGTGACCTAAAAAATATAAATTTAGCGTCAAATATAAATATATGCCACGGAAGCCCGTTAAAAAAAATTAAATTTAAAGTTTAAAACTTAAACACTCACGCACTATCGAGTCAATTTTTTTTTGACTCGAGGCGGGACGATGACGGCGGGTGATTGCTGGGCCGCGACTGAAGTCGTCGAACGTGCGACAGGGGGGGCCGCGGGCGAATGGGGGCGCAGGGTGGCGAGGGGCGGGGCAAGGGGCAGTGGGGGGCGTGGGCGGATGGGGGCGCAGGGCAGCGAGGGGCGGGGCAAGGGGCAGTGGGGGGCGCGGGTGGATGGGGGCGCAGGGCGGCGAGGGGTGGGGCAAGGGGCAGTGGGGGGCGCGGCAAGTTTGGGAAGGGCAGGGGAGGGAGGGGTGGCAGGGGGCGGCAGGTGTGGGAAGGCGGGTGGCAGGGGGCGGGGGCCGGGGGGTCGGGGGAGGCGAGGGGGTGGGGGGCAGGGGCCGGGTGACGACGGCGGGGGCAGGGGCAGGGTGCGGCAGGTGTGGGGAGGTAGGGGAGGGAGGGGCAGGGGGACTGGGGGCAGGGTGGGGGCTGGGGCAGGGGCCGCCCGTAGCGGCGGGGGAGGGGGCGAGGGCAGGGGCCGCCCGTGGCGGCGGGGACGGGGGCAGGGGCGGTGGGTTTGGGGAGGGAAGGCGGGGGGCAGGGGAGGGAAGGCAGGGGCAGGGGCGGGCGGGAGACTGCGGGGAACAGCGGGGCGGGGGTAGGGGGCGACAGGGGTGGCAGACGGCGGCGGGGGCGGGGGTGGGGTGCGGCCGGTGTGGGGAGACAAGGGAGGGAGGGGCGGCATGGGGCGGGATGCGGGGCAGGGCGCGGGGGCCGGGGGGCGGCGATGGGGGGGGGGGGGGGGCCTTGGGGGGCGGGGCAGGGGCGGCGGGTTTGGGGAGGGCAGGGGAAGGAAGGCAGGGGGGCGGGGGCGGGAGACGGCGGGGCGGGGGACGACGGGGGCGGCAGGTTGGGGAGGGGTCGGTGGCCGGGGGCAGGTTCGAATTGGGGCGGGGATGGGTGAGAGGGGCGGTTGGCGGGGACTAGCGGCCGGCGGATGGGCTAGAGGAGGTGGTCGGCGGGGACGACCGAGCTGGCGGTTTTATAGAAGGATGACAGTGGGAAAGAGGCGCGGGAAGGCGCCGGCAGGAACGAAGCGCGCCAAAGCCTCATCAAAGGGGGGGGTAAATTAAATCCGGGCTGCCAGATTTCGATCCGACGGCCCCGGATCAAAAACGCTGCTGATGCGCTGCATTTTCACGCAGCGCACAGTAGCGTTTATATATATATATATATATATATATATATATAGAGAGAGAGAGAGAGAGAGAGAGAGAGAGAGAGAGGGAGGGGAGGCTGTCCTGCAGCACAGCCATCTTGGCTGTGCTGTAGTGTTCCAGCCGTTGGATTTTCTCCAACGGCTGGACATTCCCCCTCCCCTGATTTCACCCCCCGCCGCTCCTCTTTCCTCGCCCTGCGTCCCTCGCCCCACCCCCGCGCCCCGTGCCCCTCGCCCAGCCCCACGCCCCTTCCCCGCGCCCCCCGCCCCGCCCGCCCCACGCCCCTTGCTCTGCCCCGCGCCCCTCCCCCGTGCCCCCTGCCCCGCCCCACACCCTCCCCCGGCTCTCTATTTTGCTGTGCAACTTTGGGTCACTCGGGGTTGCCGTGGTTGCAAGGCGGCAATGGCCAGCGGAGTCGCTGGCTAGAATTGGGCGGCCTGTGGTCCAGCGCAGGCGGAAGCTGCAACAACAGCGAAGTAGAGGAGCTTCCTCTATTTCGGTTCCTCTGTTTCTCCATCAGTGCGGCGCAGCACGGCCGGCGGGATGCGTTGGCTTGGGAGTCACGTGAGTAGGCAATTACAGCACGACCGGCGGTGGTGTAGGTGACGGCGGCGGCGAACTCACCGGCGGTTGGGGTGGCAGGGAAAAAACAGAGGAGAGGGGCGACGTCGGTAGGGGAGAAAGTCGGGGGTGAAAATAAGGGGGTGGGCAATTTTGTAATAAAAACTTGACTCGTCCCCGACTCGAGTTAATACTACAAAATAAATTATATATATATATATAATAATAATTTTGTATTAAAAACTTAACTCACTCCCAACAAGAGTCAAGTTTTTATTAGGAAATTATTTTTATATTTCTTAAAATTTATTTCGTAATATTAACTCTAGTCTTAAGCAAGTCAATTTTTTATTACGAAATTATTTTATATATTTTTAAAATTTTATTTTGTAATATTGACTCGAGTCGGGATGAGTCAAATTTTTATTATGAAATAAAATTTTAAAAAATAAACTAATTCTGTCAATTAAAAAAATAAATTTATTTCGTAATATTGACTCGAGTCGGTAGCGAGTGACGTTTTTATTACGAAATTATTTTATATATTTTGTTAAATTTTATTTCTTAATATTGATTCAAATTGGGAACCAGTTAAGTTTTTATGATAAAATTATTTAATATGTATTTTTTAAGATTTATTTCATAATATTGATTACAGTTTAGAGCGAGTCAAGTTTTTATTACGAAACTACCTATGCCCATTTCTTTTTATACTTAAGTCAATATTCTGAAATACATCTTAAAAAATATGAAAAAAATTAAAATACTATAAAAGAAAGTAATCCATTATAACTTGATTATTTTATTTTATGGTATTTTACTATATTTGTCTCATATTTTTGGGATATATTTCGTAATATTGACTCGAGTAAGGAGCAGTTAAGTTTTTATTACAAAATTGTCATTGAGCGGTGGGGGAGAAAACAAGGTTGGTGAAGAAAAATGAAACAATGGCAATTTTGTAATAAAAACTTGACTCGCTCCCGACTAAAGTCAATATTATAAAATATATCCCGAAAAATATAAAAAATATAGTAAAATACCATAAAATAAATTAATCGAGTTCTAATGGTTTATTTTATTTTATGATATTTTACTTTATTTTTTTCAAATTTTTCGAGATGTATTTCGTAATATTGACTCGAGTCAGGAGCAAGTCAAAGTTTTTATTACAAAAATTTGAGTCGAGATATATTTCGTAATATTGACTCTAGTTGAGAGCGAGTCCAGTTTTTATTATGAATTTATTTTATTTTATTTTTAAAGTTTATTTCTTAATATTGACACTATTCGAGAGCGAGTCAAATTTTTATTACGAAATTATTTTATTTTATTTTTAAAATTTATTTTGTAATATTAACTCAAGTGGAGAGCGAGTCGAGGGAAAATGACTCGATTGCAATTTTGTAATAAAAACTTTACTCGCTCCCAATTTAAGTCAACATTACGAAATATATCCCAAAAAATATAAAAAATACAATAAAATAACATAACATAAAATAATCTAGTTCTAATGGATTATTTTATTCTATGGTATTTTACTCTATTTTTTGATATTTTTGAGATTTATTTCATAATATTGACACAAGTCGTGTTCGAGTCAAGTTTTTATTTTAAATCTACCCCTCTCAAAAAATATGAAAAAATAGGCTAAAATACCAAAAAATAAACTAATTCATTAGAATTCGATTATTTTATTTTTTTTGAACTTTTTAATATTTTTTGAGATTTATTTCATAATATTTACTCGAGTGGGATCGAGTCTAATTTTTATTACCAAACTACCCCTGCGCATTTCCTCCTCCCTCCCCTGTTTCGCCGGCGACTCTGTTTTTCCATCCTTGTACCCTGACAACCTCACCGCCCACCACCTCTTCACCGGACTACCAAGCCACCCTCAACCCTGGCCGTGCTGCGTGGCGTCCCTAGAGAAACAGAGGAAGCGAAACAGCTCCTCTACTTCTTCGTCTTTGCAACTATCGCCGGCGCTATGCTCCACGACTACCTCCTCACTGGACCCCCTCACTGACTCCTCCCACCTTCATCTCGCCGTCGCTGGTCGCTGTGTCCCGGGAAGAACGACTCGCCTGTGTCGTGTGCGGCTTGGCTGGAGTAGAGCAAGGCTTGGGCACAGGGGGGCGGGGGTTTGACAAGGGCCGGCCAGGATGTGGCTGGGGGGGCGGAGGGGGGCGTGGGACGTGGGCCGGCCAGACCAGCGTGCTATGGGGGGCTGGACGCAAGGAGATGGGTGGGTGGGTGGGGGGGGAGGGTGGGGGAGGGGGATTGGTGTGTTGTGCGGGTTATTTTCCAGCCGTTGAATGGCGATCCAACAGTTGGGATCAAACTGCAGTATAGCCAAAATGGCTGTACTGCAATATAGCAAACCTTTCTCCTTTATATATATATATATATATATATATATATATATATATATATATATATATATATATATATATAAGCTTTTCCCCATAAAAAAGGGGGAAATTTTTTTATATTACTAGCCCGTGGGAAAGTTGAGCATAATTACTAAAAAAATTTATTATACTAGCAAAACGACCTCCGACTTATAAAAAATAATATTTTTAAATAATAACATAGTCATTGATGCCCAAGGCACGCAGTCGTTGCCTCTGATTAGATTTGGCCTTGCCCAGGTCAGATTTGGCTCTAGATGACAATGGCCGCGAAAAAAATTTCTTATAATTATGCATAACTTTCTCATTAGTTGGTAATATCAAAATATTTCTTTCTTTTTTGGTAAAAAAACCCTATAATATTTTACAAACTTTTCAAAATTTTATTAAAAAATAAAATATATAATATATAATATTAAAAAACATATAAAAAATTCCCTTTAAAATAAAGTTTCATAAATAAATATATAATAATTTTGCAATTTGAAAACTTAGTAAAAATGTATCTACAAATTCTTAGTTGAAAATTCATAACAAATATCTTTGTGTCAATATCAAAGCTAAATATTTATATTAAATGCCCAATGTAAATTCTTGCTAAAAAGATTCAAACTTCTAAGTGGCCATCAACTCTTAATCACCAAAATGACACCTAAATTAGTTAAAATTGTACATTAATTTTTTTTTATTTTCAATATGTAATATATTTCAATTTAATTAACAATATACAAAGAAATATAAGTAATTTGAAATAAAAATATCAGTAAATGTTTAATTTTAAACACAATTTTTCCAAATATACTTAAAAAATATCTTGCTCATCGAAATCATTTTGAAATTATCAAAAGGAAAATCTATATGAAGGAATTTTAATATTAAATATTAAATAGTAATATACAATTAATTAAAAACACTTATTTTAAATAATCAAAAGTAAATATTGAGTTATATTGAATTTTGAGCGCATAAGAGATGAATGCAAAGTGTTTTGGGTGAATAGCAGAAGAATTAAATAGTGAAGATGAATTTTGGATGAGTAGGAAACAAAAACGAAGAACTTTATAAAAGTAGGAAAAGGAGAGAGATTTATGGGGTCGTGCGGGAAGAAAATCAAAACTTGACGAGAGCAGAAAAACTGTCCTGCTATAGTATATATAGTCGATAAATCAAAGCTACACCTCATCTCACTAATTGTATAAGCTATGACTTCTATTAAAAGAATATTTAGTTGATTTTACTACCTGAAATCCACATAGATTAATATATACAAACAATTAGGGATATACTTACAAACTTGAAGCCAGTCAAATACTTTTAATTAACCTTTTCATTTTAATTTAAAGAACTTGCAAAAAAAAAAAGCTTTTAAACTAGTGCATTTTTATAAAAAAATAAAGTAGATAAAATATATTGATGTCTACAAAAGATAAATTCCTTCTTATATACCGTGATCTTTATATATAGAGATAGTGAGAGAAATTTTTTAATATTATTAGATGATGGGAAAATTAAGGATAATTTCCTAAAAAATGAAAACTTATTATAATGATAAAACTACCTTCCCATTTAAAAGACCAATTTTTTTAAAATAGCATAATCACCCTGATATGGTGTTGGGGCGATCAGATTTGGCCATCTGAGGTTAAAAATATTTTTAAAAATATTTAAAAAATTGTTGGCAATATAAGGGGAGCTAGATCTCATAAACACATCACTTTTATTTTGTTTCGAATGGATGAGATATTTCTCATTAATACTTGTAGGAAGATACAATTTTTTTTAAAAAAAGTTAATAATTGGTCATCAGTGTCGATTAGGACGGCGGTAACTAGGCTGCCGGGTAGACCTTGGGGCTGACTGTTCTACTAAAGTTTTTTTTTAAAAATTTGTAAGTTTAATTAAATTTATTTTAATTTTTAAATAAGGATATTTTAGACATTTTATTCTATTAATTAGGCTTATATATATATATATATATATATATATATATATATATATATATATATAATCCATCCATAAGAAGTAAGTTATGACCTCAACTTATTTTTTCTATATTATATTATATCTAGTGGCAGCATACGAACGAGGGCAACATTTTCCAGGGGCCTTTCAAATTTTGGCGTCCGTTTCTTTTTGAATGAGAAAGACGGCATTAATACGTGGGCAGGAACAACGATAGAACTGGCAGCCCATTATAACGTTACAGACCCAAACAAAATAAGTTTTTTCACTCCCAAATACAAAGGAAACCTTTCCAAAATGATGGAAGCACCATCTTCCAAGATGGCGGTGACAACGGACCGGCAATCGGTGAGCAACAGTAAGTTGTGGCAAGCAAAAGATGGAACAGCAGAGAGGGCTTCGAACATGGCCGTCAGATCGGTGAATTGGGTGTTTCGCCTACTTCTCTTTTCCTTGCAATTCAGGAGACAAATTTACCATGTTTACAGATTACGATGAAGGCCCGGGAGGAGGAGCTCCTGTAGGGGAGTAGGACCCATGCGACGACCTCTAATTTTACAATCAAAACGGGCACCACTTTGGTTGAACCAACAAATACAATACATGGAAATAATTAAATGATAACATGTAATAAATAACTATTAAATTTATCAAATTTAATAATTAATTATAAGTATTAAATAATTAAATTTATATGTCATTTAATTGCAGCAAAATAATAATTATTCCAACTAATATAATATGACTAATAATATATTAGAGTCACAATAATTTATAAATAAGTAAAGTAACAAAAAACATAATAATCTTCTGTGAATCGAATCAGGTTCTACTATTAATAATATATATAATTCAAATGTAACCAAATAAGGTCATCTAAATAATTAATATTAATTTTAAAGAGTCTCCCACCATTGTCTCTATCGAACTCTCAACTACTTAGTTACTTGTGGAGTCAATTTTACGTTTGTGATAAAATCATTAAGTACACATAATAATAATGAGCAAAATAATAACCACAATGGTCCATGACTAATCGGGTTCAAACAAGCCAGTCGATCTTTTGAAAATAGTTACCATCTATGATCATAAACATTATCCTTTCCCTCATTAGAAGACAATACATCTGATCCTCGCTCAGACTCTTATCTTCGAGTGCACACTGGGCTATGTCAGTTTTAAAATCATGAAACATAAACCATATATTTTAGCTAGGAAAGCAAAGTCTCGACATGTGTCCAGAATACCAATATCTTAAACTTGCTTCTCACCCCACCAATCAATGTTCATAAAGTATGTTAATATAATATCATAGAAGCTATATGTACCTTAAAAGCCTCCTTAGATTAATTTACTTAAAAGCTATCAAGCGTTCCATAAAACCCCAAATTATATATTAATATGTATATTCAATTAAGTATATGTAACGTCATGTCATGATATGCATGCACATACATTATCATCAATCAACTATGTTTTACATGTCATACATCATCAAACAACTAATATATAAAATAATCAATTATACATAATTATAGCAATTATTATGCAAATAATTAATTTAATCAAGAAATCAAGGTTTTTGGGTTAGTACCACGGCTCTAGTGCCACAACGTTGATGCCGAACAAACATCTTCACACATGACTGTCGTGGTTTTGAGCCTCCCGGCTTTCAATGCCGTAGCTTCGGCCTTGCCAAAATTCACACAAATATTCAATGTTGCGGCGTTAGGTGGTCTCCTTGCTCTCAGCACCGTGGCATTGGTGGCATCCACTACACACAAAAATATGTAGCACTCGATCATTGATTTGCAGTGCCGCAGTATTGATGTATTAAATAAAATTTCGAACTTTATTTAAATCATATTTAATTATCATGCAATCAATTTCTAAATATTCTAATAAATTAATTACATCATAGGACAACTTCCCATGTTAAATTTACATGCAATTATACATTATATCAAATTTTACCATTAAAACATAAAAGATGACATATTTTCTACTTATTGTTACATACATCTAATTACCATATTAAATTAACACAAAAGCATGTAAAAACTTCATAAAGCATGAATTTATAATAAATCTATAGGTGCTCATTATAAATTAAATAAACTAATCAAGATTATTATATAACACATGCATACAAAATGAATTATATACAAAACTTATTCTTGTTGTGAACAATCACACATATAAAGTCAATTCTACTATTCAACATAATCATCTTATAACTTGGTCATAGGGTCAACTTTAAATGGTCATATTTCACTCTCTAGAACTCAGTTTTACCTAATTTTTTTTTAGATTTATTAAGATGTCTAGAATTTTAAAATTTTCTAACATGCATTCCAAGAGATATAAATTTTTAAAGATAATGTGTGATAATGTGTTTGGTTTATTTGGTCTAAACTCAGTTAACTTGTTTTATCAATAAAAGTTTGACCCTACCTAGGATCTCACATTCTCTCCACCTTTAAGAATTTTCGTCCCCAAATTGAATCATTTTGTTGAGTAAGGTTGTTGAACTCAAGAGCCTTCTATTAAATCACTGGCTCAAGAAAATATTACTCGTTGAAGGAAATCACAAACTCATACCATGAAACAGAAGTAATCTCCTTTCTCTTATAGGTAGATTTCTCCATAAATTGCCACCAATGGTATGCCTCTTCTTGAAACATAGTAGATGCTAGCCTACTTTTATGCTTATGAGATACTTGCATGGCTCTAAAGGTAGTTTCCATATTGTTTATCCAATTCTCAGTCTAATCAGAGTTCATCTATTGCTAACAGTGAGCCATTTTGTTTTTCCCTCCCGAATGGTTACAGTTTGGATACGCCTATAGCTAAAGGAAGGTACAGCAAGCCGTAGCGGGAGGGAGGCCAATGGCCCATCAGATACCACGGCCCACAGGCAAGCCAACGGCCTTCACCTCCTGCAGGTCGTACGGGGCATTTAGTAGGAGGGCGGTCTATTCCCTTTCCAGATTTAGTTGATAGGGGCCTGTGGCTAACGTATGTTCAGGGGTGTGCCAGTCAACTACCTTCTCATTTATTGAGGTTTTCAGTACCACGAGTCCGTCGGTCGTTGTGTGGGTGGACTCAATTTCTTTCGGTTTTAAGCAATACATGTTTGAATGCTCAGGATGGAAAGAAGCCAAAAATCTATAACAAATCCTCTGATTAAACTTCCAAAGGAACTAGGTCTAACTTCACACCCACCCAATTTTGGCTTTCAATCCAAAAAAGTAAGTAGAAACTCCAAGGATTAGTCTTTTGATTCGGCTAAAAGCTCGAAGAATAGCTACAAAAGGAATCGGCTTCTACAAATCACATGGGTTATGTTACGGAAAAAGAATTTCTTTTTTCTGCTGGCAAGGTAGCCGCATTTGATGAGTGAGGAAGGGTGCCCTTTCATCTGCTTCGAGTCTACGGTCAGAGAATGGAAGGTGAAAGGAATGACATCCTGTCAACTCCCCCATTAAACTCCTTGGCTCCCTTTTTATAAAATTTTCCTTATTATATTTGTTTGATTCCTCAACTACCCTTGATGCCAGTATGAACCATTGGTGGATGGCCATCCTTGACACCTTGGCTCCTCTCTTAGGCCCTATGAGGTATCGAGCCAGAATTGCCCGCTAAACTTGTGGCTTCATTGTCTCCCTATACTGTTGGAATGGGTATCCTTTGGACAACTTCTAGCATTGCATTTTGGGTTGTTGCGGTAAATTGAGCCAAACCATGGTTAGACACCAATATCTGGGAAAACATCCGCTCACTGATTAGCTCTGGGTTCACTCTCTGCTCAAGGTTTGCCATATTTTGTGGGTTCGCTCCCTCAATTGATTTTGATCCTTGTCCTTAGTTCACCCTTTGTTGACTATCCTCAGACCTAGTATTACCCGCCATAAAAAATATTCCAAGTCAATCTACTCACAAAACAACAAAATTCTACCCTGGAGATGGTACTATTTGGACTTTCAATAAGGTATTATTAATTTATTATCAGCTATATGGAACCAGGCTCTAACAAATATGATAATTTGATGGAGAAAATTATAAAAAAAAAGACAAACCAAGTAAGCCCTAGCCTCCTCCTCTCCCCTCCCCTTCTCTCAACATCAATTCTCAACAAAAAAAATTAGAGAGAGACGTTCCACTCTTATGAGGAATATAAATAGGTCCATCTAACATAATTTCTAAGGTGGGTGGATTGTGAGATCCCTGAATTTAGTCTCACATTTAATACTTCATGGTATAAGATCTAGTTTATTAGTAGGGATGTGCATAATGATCTTCAACTTGGTTAACCAACTTTTAAAATGATGATTTAGGCCCATTATGTTGTACTTTGGGCTGGGTTGTTATAACCTATCTGTGACGAGGGTGTAATCATGGCCAATGGGAGGATGGATCAGAGCAGCTGGAGTTTGGACAGTAGTAGGAGATGGTTCAGTGGTTCATGGATAAAGATGTGATGTTATTGAGAAGATGTGAGGATGAGCATAGTGGGTTCCTACCAAAAGCGTAAAATCTAGCTTCGGGTTAGGGATTTACCCGCTTATAGTTTGTTTGGTTTAGGCCAGTCCCGAGTCAGTTCGAGCAAACTTGAGCCAAACCAATTTGTAAACCATGAGTATGGGACCTAGATGGCGATATAAGCATGTTATTGTGGATGAGTATACCCAACATGCATATGATAGATTTAGTTAGGCTAGAGCAGAACACGAGTTATCAGTGTATACATAAGGTATACAGATGATTTTTATAGGTTAGCCAGGGTTTAGGACTAAATTTAGGTCGTTGTAGCGTTTAGTATCTGTTTGAGATTTTTAGGGTATCTTATTTGCATCCATCATAGGGATTTCAAATCACCGTATTGCCCTATGGGCCTAGCTTGATTTGAGTCACAGACTTTTATCTGATTGAGTTTAGGGTTTGAAGCTTATTTAGCGTTCTTGCCTTGATTCCCTCCCATAGAGTCAGTTTTAAGTTTCAATGGTCTCGATCCAAGCTTTCCGTCCATATACATATTATATATACCCATAGGTGTGCCCTATTACGCCACGAGTTATCGGATGTTCAGATTGTGCTACGTGGTGAGATCAAAGCCATCCACGTTAACCCTATCTTTCTTCCATTGATTTTTAGTGACTTTCTCACCTTTTTGGAGTTATTCACCCCTAGTGCCGCCGCCACTTCAGCTTGTCACCAGTGAGTCTCCTGCTTGCCCCCGACCACTAGATTGGAACCCCCAAGACGGCCTCGCGACAAGCTTCCATCCATACCCAGCACCAGCATTGGTGCCGCCACAATAGCCGCTGGACATGGTGTTTTTACACCGGTTTCCACAGCCGCCGCCTCCGTTCGGGCCATTTTTCGGTAGCGGCGAGCCACCTTCGGCCTATCTAACTACCCACACAGCTTCATCTTGCCGTAGGTCTTCATTTTGAGACTACCCATAACCACCATCATGGCCGCAAACACCACCGCACCCGACAATGATTCTGCCCTTTTCGGTCTTTTTGACTGGCCAACGGCTAGACTCCGCCGATCGTCACCACCAACACCTCCGCCCTCTATCGATCCTGATCAGCGGCAATCCCAGTCGCACCACAGTCAGTATTTTTTGGCGACGAGCACTGCCCACCCCCTTGAACCGGTTACCCTCATTCACATCCGCTTGCTTGATTTTGTGTCAGCCTACATGACTCTGTTCACCTGCCCGGCAGTCCTATGGTCATGCCCGAGCCTGTGTCCACGTCTAGCTACCTAGTCCTGCACTATTGTTTGACTCAGCTGAGTTGACTCGGCTTGACTCAGTCGACTCACCTTGGTTGACTCAGTTCGATATGGTTTAGCTCATTTTCAGTCGTTTTCGGCCATTTTTCTACTATTTTTGATAATTCGAGAACTCTTACATTAGTTTAGATACATATTCATACTATTTAGCATATTTTGTTGTTATGAGTGTTTTTATTTATTTATTTATTATTTATTTCTTTTTTATTTATATGTTTGTCGTATATGATGGATAGTTATATGATAGTTTATTATTATTATTGATATATTTACTTATTAATATTAATCTTATTCATGTGTAATAAATTTTATTTATTTGTTTATTTATTTATCTATTTGTTCGTTGCATGTATGTTATTATTTATTTGAATTTAATTACGTATTCTGTGTTGGATGACTATGATATTATTATTATTCATGATTAACTAAAATTAGCTAATTATTTATTTATTTACATATTTATAAAATGATTATTCATTTATTTATTTAATTGCCGATATGCTTTCTAATAGGAGTATATGTGATATTTGGTCGTGTTTAACCATGTATTTATATAATATAATGATATTATTATTTTATAATTAGAATATTGTTATTTTCATGTATTTATTATTTATCTATTTATTCGTAAGTGTATGTATTTATTTATTTGTTATTTTTTATTAGTTATTTCCTTTATTATGTCTCAATTTGCGTACTTTATGTTTAGTTGTAGGTTTATTTAGCAGTCTTCTTTATTAGAATGTGTTGATGATGTGAGCACACACCACGAGCATGTATCATATAGAGAAGTTAGTATTTTACTTAAAAGTGGATTTTGATATAGGTTTAGGAGTCCAAACTCACCATAGATGAGATGACACGCTTGGAGTTTGGACCACTGGTCCATTAGAACTCTTCTCAGTTTTTATCGTTATACTTTATTACTGATTTAATTTCTAGATCGCAGGATATATTAAGTGGCTGTTTTATCGAACCCCACTTAACACAAGTCATTTAAACGCATTTTACTTCTATGATTAATAATTATCGAGGATGAGACCCTCAAGTCTGATTTCAGAAATAATATCCACTGCAAGTTGCCTTCGGGCCTATTATATAAATCCCTTCCTAGGCCTATATATGATTTTTCTCGTGTTTTCAGGTGAGATGTGAGATAGGGGAAAACCGACAACTACATTACCCGAGCGGGCGCGTGTTAGTCAAAGCAGGCTGTGGATTTAGTGAGCGTTCGTTCCATTCTTGAGGGATCCTGATAACTCCACCTTTGAGTTCTTCAAACTCAGAGAAGTGTGGAGGTTTACTAGTACTGCAATGCAACACATGTCTAGACTTGTGGTTTCAAAGGGTACTGAAGGGGTATGCTTGAGAGTACTCAGCCTCTATACTCAGGGCCAAGAGTGATACGAAGGATGTAGAGGGCTGAAGGAAAAGAAAAAGACATTGATGTTCTTGCACAAGGAATAGTTTTAAAGTTGACGAGACATGAGATGAGTAAGAATGTGATGCTGTCAATCTGAGGACAACGACTTCTAATTAGCCCCCTTATGAGAGATTATGTGAAGAACTATATAAATGTTTTCATTTAACATGAGGGTTAGCTCTCATACGCCAGTTTGACTATTAGTTATTTTTGGATCAATAACAAGTTAACGTTTTTCCTATTATACATGTAGGCTTCGTGATTCTGAGTCAATTTTGGTGGGAAGACAAATAAACGCTATACATACTTGAACTCAATTATATTTTTTCATATTTCTATTTATATTTGATGAGTTTTCACATATATATAGCGATGTCTTCTATTCTCTTAACGTCAAACGGGTTATTTTGATTTATATTATTGATTGAGTCTTGTAGATTAGCTGCTTTAGACATGATTCGAATCGATCACCACATCTCCTATCCGATTCTTAGGTGAACCAAAATAGGGGTGTCACAAAAAGGGTGTTGTTCTTGGTTTGCCATACAGTGGACCAAATGATGAGTAAGGTGTTGATGGTTTGAGGCAAGACGATTCGCCAAGAAGATGGGGTTGGAACCAGGAGGTTCATGGGGCATTGGGGAGCCAATAAGGGGGAGTGGATTCCTACTAAGATGTGTAAGAGGCTTCTTGTTAGGGGGCGATAGAGGATAAGGTGAAGGCAAGTTTCTAGTCGGGGACAGAGTGGGTAAAGACTGTTGAAGGGGATGTTCCGGCGACGGAGATTGTCAGCAGTGGGAAGACTGGGCAGCCTGTCAAAGAATACTCTCCAAACAAAGAGGAGCCTATGGTGAGAAGGAAGTCTCCACCACCATTTCCTGAAGGAGGGTTGAGTGTTGTGGTGTGATGGGTCCGAACAAGGCTTTCAATATTCTTGCACGCCAGCTTCACATAGAATTTACCAGTTTTGGAAGTGGTTTAGAGAAGGCTATCATTTAGTCTGTTCCTTATATTGGGTTTATCCCACATTGGTCGTAGATGTTGTTGGTGACTTGCATATATGTTAATGAGAAAACCTTATTTCCTGAGCTAACTTTTAGATTGAGAAGGGCCTGTGACACCTATTTGCAAGTCCCTTTTAGGGGCCCAACAATGGTATTAGAGTCTAGTTTTGCCTATGCCAATTGTGGTTATTTCCTTCATGGGTTCTACGTGATTATTTAAGGGGAATTTACTAGGTGATAAAATGTGAGTTCTGTCTTGTGAAGAGGAGATTGTTAGACGATGATAGTTTCGGGGTCGCCCAATGTGTGAAGGAGAGTTGTTGAGTTTTTCTCACATCAGTCATGGATAATGTTGGTGACTTGTATATAGGCCAATGATAGTTTCGGGGCGCCCAATGTGTGAAGGGGAGTTGTTGGGTTTATCTCACATCGGTCGTAGATGATGTTGATGAGTTGTATATAGGCTAATGGGAAAGCCTTATTCCCTGAGCTAGCTTTTGGATTAAGAGGGGCCCGTAACACTTATTGCACGTCCCTTTTGGGGGCCCCAAGGGCCCAACACCTTGTGGGTGGGTGGCAAGCCAAAATGGTGGCGACATCACAGGGGTGGAATATTTTTTCACTTTGTGGATGTTCCATCCGTGTTTATGATTATAGGCAGGCTTGGAGGCATGGAGTTGGTATCTGGGGTTTAGTATGGCGACACCGGAGTTGGCAGTAGGAACCGAGGGATCAATACCTAATCTCAGCGATTTTCCATTCCCGCAAGCCCACAAGATATTACTATCGAGGTTGTGGAGTCGAAGAATCCAAAGTTGGTCTTGTCGAAGAACCCAAAGTCATGTCTTCTCCTCACAACGAACAATTTTTCTTTCTTCTCTCACATGCACCACCAACAGTGACCTTGTCTAGATCAGCAACTGCAACCTCTAATTAGAACACACTCCAATTAGGAACGCCCAAAATCTTTAACCGGAACACTCTCAACCTCTAACTGAAACACACTCCAATTAAGAATACTCTCAACCTCTAATTGGAACACACTCTAGTTATGACCGGTACACGCATCGGACAAAATAAGTACACCATGAGGAGAGGCTCTCCCTCCTCTAAGAAAGAGAGGGAGAGCCTCACTGTAAAACCTCACAGTGAAACTCAATAACACACACTCTTCAAATTGTACTCTCTCATCTCTATTTCACTCACAATACAACTACATATATATAGAAACAGAACCACGTAAATACGAAGAGCCAGACACTAAATATTCTTTGTCTTCAATAATTCTTCTCGAATTCCTTGTACCTCTTAGAATAATTTCATGTCTTTATGATTCTCCGTGTAGTTGCATGTCAGCCACATTTATCGTATGATGAGGGACTAGAGGGACTCCCAACAGTTAGGAGGACAAGGTTTGTGGTGTGCATGTCACTAGTGCCAAGTCCTCCACAATGTAATGGTTCACTGATTTGGTTCCAAGGGATCAAGCTGCAGAATTTATTGGTCAGCTTCCCCCCAAAATTTATCATGGCTTTGGTTAATTTGGGCTAGGGATATCTTTGGAAGGCGGGTAGAGCTCATTATGTAGTTGGCCATGGTGTTAGTAGCGAAGTTGATCACTAACTTCCTACTAGCAGTTGAAGTGTCACTTGTTGACCTCGCAGTCATTCTGTTCTTAATTTTGGTTGTGATGTTGTTAAACTAGCTGGGGTTCTTCTTCCCCACAGGAGAAGGACTCCGAGGTAGGAGGCGCCTTGAGGCATAGGTTTGAGTCTGAGAGAGTGGAGGTGGGTTTCCTTTGGGTAGGTGAGAGCCCTTTGGGGAGAATGCAACGTAATTTATTTTTGTTGATGAGCTACCCTGAGGAATCCTGGTAGATATCAAGCAGGGAAGTTAACTTTGATATTTCGGAGTGGGTGGCCGTGTTAAAAGAATTGTATCATCCTCAAACTTCAAGTGAGGAATGGTAGGACACTTTGGGGCTAACTTTATTCCATGATTTTGTGAGTTTTGTTCTCCCCATCTAAGGAGATTCGTTAGGACTTCTGCAGCCAGGATGAACTGGTATGGCAAAAGGGGGTCCCCTTGTCAAAGTCCGCATGTTGGTTTGAGGTAGCCCAAAGGTTTGCCATTGATTAGGGCAGATATAGACGTAGTTGCGATGCAGTTCAAGATGATTGAGCACAATTTCCTATCGAATCCTAGGGCACGAAGGATAACTAGATACTCCCAATGGATTCTATCAAAGGCCTTGGACATATTAAGTTTAAGAGCACACCACTTGTGTTTCTTTTTGGGACCAGAGGTGATGGTTTTGATGCTCGTTTTGATGCTCTATTTAGCTAGAATAATGTTGTCAGTTATCTGTCTGTCGTGAACAAAAGCCCCTTGCTTAAGTCCGATGCATTTGCGTAGGGGAGGCTTGAGATGCTTGGCTATGATTCTGGCAAAGATTTTGTAGCTTTCATTGTAAGTAGATGCTAATGGGCCTGAAGTGATCAGGGGATGAGGTGCCGGACTGATTAGGGATGGGTATGATGTGGTGTGATTGATGAGTGAGAGCGTGGTTTCGCCCTTCCAGAGCGATTGGATGAACTTAGTATGGCCTTTTGCAACAAAGGATCAAGTTTTTTGTAGAACTAGCCATTAAGTCCATGAGGACAGGGGCTTTCCAATTATTGAGGTTCAGGATGCCCAGTGAATTTCTTACTCCGTGGGTAAGGCTAATAGGGTCTGTTTTTATTCTTCGGTTCTGGCACTATCGAACAAGCTGGGATTGGTTTGGGGTAAGGTTCTATCACTTTGTTTCATGGTCACGCCCCTAGTTTGTAGGGAGTATCGATAATTTCTTGTGGTGAGGGCATGTTTAGAATTATATATGGCATGAATGTGTAGTTGCCTCTTGTTCCTGTTAACTTTTGAGTGGAATAATTTGGTGTTGCAGTCCTAGTCGAAGGTTTCTATCACGAGCTTTTTGTTTCCTGTGGTTTTTTGCTTCTGTCGGAGGTTAAGGAGCATTGTGGAAGCAGCCTTTAAATTTGGGCATTGGAAATCCTGGGCATAGTATTCTTTGGATTTTCCCACCACCTAATTAGCTATGTGTACGCCTCGTCCAGATTTTTGGAAGACCCAATCTAGTCAGTACCGATGCTCCTTTTAATTTAAGACAGCCAAAATTATTTTGGTAATCAACAACTCAAACCACTACAAAAATTTTTTCCTACGCTTTATTAAAATTAGAAATGGCTGTACAAAAATACACCCTTTCCCTTGTCGTCTCCACACAAATGGTTGTGAAAAAATATATCTAGATTTTCTATTATATTTTTCCTTCTATGCTTTGTATTTAGTGTATCAATAAAAATCTTTCTATTTTGTAGCGAATGAAAATCTTGTTCCCCATAATCGGCGGTTTGCAAAGTGATGGAAAACAACAAAACCATCCAAAATGCTGGTTATTTAATTAGTAATCACCAATGCTTCCCCAATTCCTTTATTGATTTGTTTTATTAATATCTTTTCCACATCATCAGTTCATTTCATCAATTTATTTCCTTCTACATGTGAAATCCTAGGTCAGATTTAATTTTTATTTAATTATTAACCCAATTAAATAAATTAACCAAGAGAGGTTAGAGCGAGTAAATAATTAAGTAGCAATTATTTTGGGTTAATATTGGATATTAATTAGGGAATAAACATGCAATCATGATTTAAAATAATTATTTAGTGCAAATTCCCAAAAAAATCCCAATGAGGGGGGTGTCATCATCTATAAATTTTAGAGAGAGAAGGTGCCAGCTCTCTCTAAAATATCTCTCTGGGAAGACAACGTTGGGGAGATTATGGGAGGTTAGGGTTCGATTTGTTTCGTCTTCTTCTCTCTTATTTCTCCATCATGTCATCATATTTTAATAGATTTTATAGTAAAAGCATACATCTGTTATATTTTGATAGGTTTTACTTTTAATTGTAATGATTTCTCTGGAAAAGAAATATGGATTTGATGTATTTTGACGAAGGATAGTGATGTTCAATGAGTTTATAAATTTTGAATTCATTATATTTGTTGTGTATGGAAAGATTTACTTTTGCATAAAATTCTCTTTGTATGCATGTTGTACATTATTACTTCTATTTTTTGTAAATTTATAATGAAAATACTTAGAATAATAGTTGTATTATGTTTTTATGGAGTTTTGCATGCAAGTGTATTGATTTGATATGATATCAGATGTAGAATCAATACATGAAAATATGTCATCTTATATGCTAAAATTTCATATAATTAATAATTGTATGAAAACCATCCTGCATAATCAATAAATAATGTATTAAACTTGTTTAAATATAGGAGCTATAATTTTGAATGAGTTGGTGCATTATTTTGTATAATTGTCGTGTTGGCGTGATCGTGTGCATGCCAAGGTACAAAAGAAGTTGTGCGAGGGCATAGGGCCTATGTTGAATCACTCCATGTCATGACCTAGCTTGATGGTTATGTGGCTGTGACGAGGATCACACTAACGTGCAATATGATGATGCATGTAATATCCCAAATCCAGCTCACTCGTAAACCAAACTGGAATGTTACTAGTCACCCGATTAAGTCGCTAACCAAACTTAAATCAAATGGACCTACTCTCGAAGTCTTAAGATGGAAAATAAATTTTGTCACATATATATAGATGCAAAAATCCTAACATGATATTACATGAATACCATATCACTCAAGTCTAACCAAACCAATCAATCACGATAAAAATCAATAAACCCTAAAATAAAATATCCCCTCAAAGTATAATAAAAGCCACCTTGCCAAGTCATAGATAATATAAATATTTTATAAAATCTTCACATAATACTTTCATTCAATTGTATAATTTATTTTTATGTTGAGTTTTTACTCAACTGCTGGTTTATCTTCATCTTACCTAACTGAATTCAGTCTTGACCTATCTGTTAATGACATTCAAATCAAAACATCTTTACTAACTATGTATATCATTAAAACATTATTCATAGTCAAAATCACATCATGTGGGTAGCAATTGTTCCATTCACTAACACGAATCATGTCATTGCATCATTTTCATCATAACATTTTCATCATCATCAACATATAAACATGCTAATCACAAACAATCAATAGTTGGACAAGAGCTGCTCCTCCATCTAGGTTGACACATCCAACTTTTGATCATCATCTACATATAACAAAAACATGTTCGTAACGAGTGTTACTGGTCCAAAATATAACTATATCAAATTGGCTATAAAAGCTAACTCTCATGTGAAGAAAAATATTTTTATATCTTCTACTTAACTCTTTGAAGGGTATTTACTAAGGAGCCACCAGGCTGCAGACCATTTAGCATCCTAAACTGACTGGTCTGCTAATGCCTCTCTTGGCATTTTCTCATTTTTTCAATCCCTTGGGACTACCAGTATATCTTAAGCCCTTTCATTTCCTCCATATATCTCCCGACTTTGAGCACGAAGGCTAAGTACTTTTAGGCAGTCATCTTCAGTATCCTTTGAACCACATGTCCGGACGTGCACTCTATTTAAACAGTAATCGTAAACCTTCATATTTCTCCAAGTATAAGGAACTCAAAATGGGAGTTGTCTGGATCCCTCAGGAATAGAACAACCCTCTCACTAATCCAGAGCCTACTGTGACTAGCATGTGCACCCACTCATGGTACGTGTGAGTCAGTTTCACAATCTCTCATCTCTCTTAAAACTAGATAAAAATTATATATATATATATATATATATATATATATATATATACTATGATAACGTGTGTGTAGGCTTGGGAAGGGATTTATATAATAAGCCCGAATGCAACTTGAGGTAGATTTTGTTTTCAAAAACAAACTCGATGGATCTCATCTTTAAGGGTCTTAATCTGAAAAACTATTGCCCAAATGACCCGAGTTAAGTGAGATTCAATAAAAACCACTTAACCTGTCTTAGAGTCAATAATATAAATCATAATAGAGCAAAATGAAAAGAACATAATGAGTCCTAAATGGGCCTCGTAGAATCTTCAAACGAGGTCACGCACCTAGGCAGGGAGCTCCTACTCTATACCTACACATCTAGCATTATTAAAACACTATTATTAAAACACAACCCTAACATTCCACACATCATTTCACATGCATTTAAGATAACTCTTATCTATATCATAATCATGTCAATAATATGTAGATCAATATCCCCTGTAAACTAATTCATTAACAATCAAACCATACTAATTAAGTTCAGTTGTCACATTTATTCACATTCAAAGCATATAATCGAGTTTATCATCTCATATTTACCCTGTTATATTTAGATAAGTATTCTACTTATACCAATTCATGACAATCAAACAACACTAATTAATTAATGTAGCAACATTAATCTACATTCGAATCACATGACAAATTTATCAAATAACCACTCACTCATGTGTATCTCTCATATTCATTTCCATCGTATTTTATTATCATAAATTTATGAACCATCATGATCACCTCACAATTATCAACACGAATCAATTACGATTTACCCTAATAACGAACATCTAGGGTTTTGAATTACCCTTCATTCACGACGCTATCAACTATTTGTTATCAATAACATGTTAAACTTATTCAATTTAATTTGCATCTACAATTTCTTCTAAATATCTGCTAAAACATCGATTTTTATATTAATTTACATTCCATTATCGTCAATCATGAAATGACATCAAAAGAAATTGTCTAGGATGTATACCTAATTGTTGATGCCAGGTGAGAGTGATGACTATTGATTGACCAAAGAGGACATGGCAAGGTTGGGGCTAGGGCACACCGCTCAGGCTTGAAGAAGGCATTTGACTGAGGCAACCACCGGCGGATAGGGTCTGTTTGGTGAGGCGCAAGGGTGAGGGTGGCTGTGCATGCAAGTAGGGTAGGGTGAGGGTGAAAGGGAGAGTCTAATCGGGGCAACAACCGACCAGTGACGATGGCGGCGCATCGACGGTGACATGCGCTGAATAGTGGTCAATGAGGCATGTGGGGAGGGCTCGGCTGAAAGGTAGGGAAGCGAGAGTGGTGGCCTGGTCAGCCAGAGTAGAAAGTCTCGTCGAGGACATGGCCACGCATAGAGCCGCGGCAGCGCACACATCTGAACTGGCAACGGTGGGGCACGACCACGTAGAAGTGGGGAAAGGAAGGAGAAGAGTGATGAGGTGAGTTCATGTTGGGATAGTGGAAGGGGTGTGGCGGTAAAATGGCTACCGGTGGTTGTACAGCTGGTGGCGAGGCCGGTGGCTCTCACAGAAACAGAGCAAGGCGGTGGCATAACCAAGGTAGGAGAAGGAAGGTAGGAGGGGAGGCTGGGCATGGCGTGCGCCATAGGGACCTATCGCTGGCGGAGGGGAGGCTGGTGGCGATGCTGCCGGCGACGCCTAGTGATGGTCGGCATTGATAAGGAGGAAGGGGAAGAGTTGTCGGTTGAACTGACGATCCATACACATAGTTGGTCTCGGCTCAGTGCACATGTTCTGAAATTGATTTGACTCGAACTGACGATTGAACCGCCCGATTCATAATTATAAAAACCTGACTTGGATTACAGGTTTTACAACGGGCTCTAGTGTGAACCTTCTAGCATGTGAAATTGAGTTTTTGTTTACAAAGGCTAATTAAAGTAGCTAAATTATGATAATTAACTAAAAATAAAGTTAATTAAGGGGCAATAGTGTTGATTACCTGATGTCAATCTTTTTGACTTGTGAAAAATATTTTATTGGTGCGAGTGTGGGCATGCATATCATGTTATTGCATTGCATATAGTAATCAAATATACATGTTAAGTATATTTTAGAATTTTAGGAGATCACTTGTAAGTTAGTTCGGAGATAATCACTTAGGCTTTGGGTTACATATACTTGTATGATATTTAATTAACACAAGTTACCGTTGATTAGTCGAGTGAAAGATAGGGTTCTGACGTTGGTGTAAGAGTACATGTCACGGGTACTATTTACCCAATTAAAAGATATGGTTGGGGTATAAAGTTTATCCCAAAATTAAACATATGTTATGACTAAATTGAAATAGCTCAAGACACACTGGGACACCAAAGTTTGGGCAATTAGGTGTATTATCTTCCAAAATAAGGATAAAGCAGCGTTTATGATGTTATGTGGTGATTTTTCCTCCGATAAATAGACCAGTCAATTGGTACACAAGTTTGCATAAACCCATATTTTGTATTGTTATTCATTTGTTCATTATTGCTATATGTATTTAATGATTCATCATTAACGCGGAATGCATCTGCAAGTAACATCTAGCTAGGCGAGAGCGGGGGAGAGTGTGGCATGGACTTTGCTAACGGACTCATAATTAGCTATATTTAGTTATTTGCGGACTTTAAGGTTTTAATTTACTTGTTTATATATTGTTAGTAGTGGAAGATAGTACAATTTGTTGGCTTGGATTTTTATTACTATAGTTGTCATGGTTTGAAACTTGTTATAGTGATATTTCAGTTATTTATATAACTGAACAAAGATCAATTTTTTTATATTTGGAATAATTATTATCTTGCATTGGATGGCATGTTAATTAGAATAGATTAATTTCATTAATTAATTGTTATTTATTTAAGGTCTAATTTTATTTATTTATTTCATGTGTGGTATTTATTACGGTTCAGGTTATCAGGCCAAAGTGACCACTGATTCGAAGGTAAATTTTAGCGAGGTGTTGTGCCTTAAGTACTTAATCTCGTGAAATTTGATGAGGACATATTTCCCATGCGACCTACCATTTGATTTCTAGCACCAAATTCCTCCACAGTTCATTCATTAGCATTTTTTCGTTTCCTTTTTTTATTCCTCTTTTTTGGTAATGAAATTTTTTTAATTATCAGGATAAAATATTTGTTGTCGTTGCTACATTGTACCATGCATTGTTTTTAAGCAATTGACATATTGAAAATAGCTGAGCTACTAGTACAGACGCTTGCCTGCAGTGGATTCAAAACATGCATGTGTTCCTTAGTGTCACGGGCATCGAACGGACCAAGGCTGTAACACTTAGTATAGTAGTTACGTACATTTTGTAGTGCATACCAATATTAAACAATATCAATTAAGTAATGGGAAATTCAACGTGCACTATTAAAATTTTTTATCCTTTTCCTCACCTTGAATTTTATTGGATTAAAAAAGTTGCCATGTAAGCCTGATTCACATGATTAATTTAACGAGCCCATCAAATTCAAGTCGGGAAGAAGGGAAGAAAATTTTAATAATGTGCAAAGCACTACTCGTAAGATGTGACATTGTTATGGATGCTTACGCTGATATATATCACAGATTAATTTAGTACATTCTTAGCGTTCTCACCTTTAATTGTTTGCCCACAACTTCCGAAATTTAATGTTAAAAAAAGAAACCTTCAGAAATTTAACTTCAACAGCTGCTTGGAAAGTTCGACTCTTAATCAATTCGCAAAGTTCACTCTAATTGAATGCGGGAAATTGGGGGCCAAAGACTGATGTAAAAAGTTGTAAATCTGCGTGTTGTCGTCAGTCGATCGAGCATTTCCGGTGTTTCTTTAGAAATGGCGTGTGAAAGAAGTGGCTCCTTTCTTTTCTATTTTTTTTGTTTGACCGTTTAACTAGTTGACTCCTACGTGGAGCGTGGAGGGAAGATAAACCAGAACCACCGACCCAACCACTACTACGCTCCTTTTTTTATTGAAGAGAATGCCTGCCCGCCCAACATCTCTTCTCGTGTATACAGTATAAACAATTTCAAGGTAAAAAAATTATTACAGTAGAGATGAACTTAATGAGACATGGACGACCCTCAATTGAAATCAGCCAGCTTCATTTTTTTACGAGCGTAAATTTTGTAAATCCATATAAATATTTATAATAAACAAATCATATTTATTTTCACAATAATTTCCACAACTACTTTTGAAAATTTTTAATTTGTTGCAATTCCAAAGTGATGGCAAACACAGAAGGAAAATTGTTTGAATCAGAGACCCCCAAAAAAACTGTATTTTACTTCTCTTATTAAAAAGTTATAAAAATAACTATCCTTAATTATACCACTAATTAATATATTTAAATAATCATATATAAACTATAAATGATAAGGATCACATAAAGTTAAAATAAAAATTCTAACATTCTTCTACTTGACCTAAACATATATCAACATATTAATACTTCAAAAGAAGATCATTATACATAAATCAAAACGGCTAGCCTTCATTAATCAAATATTATCTTTCATATATTACAATGTAAACTATTTTTAACAAGCTTACAATGTGGTTTAAACTTTATGAATAAACCCACAATAGTTATTCGGATCTATATATATATATATACAGAAACTTTACAGTGCGCTGCGTGAAAATGCAGCGCACTGTAAAGCGTATTGATTGCGGGCCGTCGGATCGCGATCCGACGGCCCACAACCAAAATACCCCCCCCGTCGACGAAATTTCCCGCCCGCCGTTCCCGCGCCCTGTCGCTTCCCGCCGCTTGTCGATTCTATAAAGAGGGCCCGCCACCGATCCCGTCCAACCCATCATCCGCTACCCCCCACCCCGCCGTCCCCGCCCCCTGCCCCTCACTTTCCTTCCCTCCCCTGTTCTCACAAAACCCGCCGCCCTTGCCCCCGCCCCCGACACCGCGGGCGCCCCTACCCCCGCCCCGGCCCAGGCCCCTGCCCCCCCTGTCGCCGCCCCCCGGCCCCCGCGCCGTGCCCCCGCATCCCCGCCCCCCTCGCCCCCACCCCCGCCGCCGTCTGCCGCCTGCTGCCCCCCACCGGTCCAGGCCCCCTGCCCTCCCCCTCGCCGTCCCCGGCCCCCGCTCTCTGCCCCGCCCTCGCCGCCCCTCCCTCCCCTGCCTCCCCACCCCTGCTGTCCCTCCCTCCCCTGCCTCCCCAACCGTCTTCCGCCCCCGCCCCGCAACCGTCTTCTACCCCCTCGCCCCCACCCCCTCGCCGGCCCCCGGCCCCTACCACCGCCCTTCCCATAGCTGCCGCCCCCTGCCACCCCTCCCTCCCCTGCCCTTCCCACAGTTGCCGCCGCGCCCCCCACTGCCACTTGCCACGCCCCTCGCCGCCCTGCGCCCGCGCCCCCCACTGACCCTTGCCCCGCCCCTCGCCGCCCTGCGCCCCCATCCGCGCGCGGCCCCCTGCCACACCTGCGACACTGCAATAACCCGCCGCGGTCGTCCCGACTCGAGTCATAAAAAAATTGACTCGGTCACGCGCGAGTTTGCTAGTTTTGAACGGTAAAGTTTAAATTTTTTTTTATGGGCTTCTGTGGCATATATTTATATTTGACGGTAAATTTATATTTTTAGGTCACAGGGAGTCGAGGTCGCCAAAATTACATCTTTCAGAATACGAAAATCAGGTTAGAGTTAAGTCTTTAAAAATATTTTGACTTAATTAAAGCATGTTTATTGCGCTTATTTTAATTGAAAATAATCTTAGGTTTTATAAATTTTATATTTTTTAAGAATGGACAAGCTTGAAGATAAAGCATACGAGGAAGAAGATATAAGCAAAAATATTACAACAATTTATCCTATTGTAGAAGATGAGTTCAAACCGAAGGTTGGGATGCAATTTGATTGTTTGGACGATGCACTCGATTTATACAGTAGGTATTCAAAAATGGCCGGTTTTGGTATACGTAAACATAGTACAAACTATCATAAGAGAACAAAAGAGTTATGGTCGCAAGTATTCGTGTGTTCTAAAGAAGGTCATTTCAGAGAAGATGAGCGAAAAAGAGAAATACCTGACAAAGGAAAAAGAGAACTCATCCTATAATAAGAGAAGGTTGTCAAGCACGCATGAGGGTAACTAAGAATAAAGAGGGCACATGGAATGTCATGTATTTCGAAGAAGGACATAGTCATGCACTCCTTACACCATCAAAAATTCAATTTCTCAGGGCACATAGGCATGTTACAAGTGTGCACCGAAACTTGATTGACCAATTCGGAGAGGCTAACATCAAAACTTCTCAACTAATGTCTGTGCTAGAAATTGAAGCAGGTGGGGCAGAAAATATTGGTTGTACAGAGATAGATATTAGAAATGTGCAGACAAAATATAAAAAGGAGATAAAGGAAATTGATGCCCAATTATTGATGGAACACTTCGAGGAAATGAAAGAAATGAATAACTCCTTTTTTTATTGCTATGAATTGGATGATGAGGGCAGATTAAAACATTGTTTTTGGGCGGATGGAATTGCAAGGAAAAATTATCAGCTATACTCAGATGTGATCATTTTTGATACAACATATAATACAAATAAATATTCACTTGTTTTTGCCCCATTCACCGGAGTAAACCATCACAGGCAAACAATTACATTTGGATGTGCATTTTTGTGTAATGAGAAGACAGAATCGTTTGTGTGGCTTTTTGAAACATTTTTAAAATGCATGGATGGAAGGCATCCCGGGGCAATTGTTACTGACCAAGATCCGGCAATGGATAAAGCAATTAAATTGATATTTCCTTCAACATATCATCGTCTTTGCATTTGGCATATCCTTAAGAAGGAGACTGAAAAATTAGGTGCAATTGCTCACAGGAAGGAGTTTTATGAGCCATTCCACAGTTTAATTTATGGTGCGGAAAACGAAGAAGTCTTTGAATCACAATGGAGTGCACTAATGAAAGACAATTGCGTAGTGGGAAATGAGTGGTTGAAATCTATATATGCAATTCGTCATGCTTGGGTGCCAGTGTATAGTAAAGGTATATTTTTAGCTGGTATAAGAAGTTCACAACGAAGTGAATCCCAAAACTCATTTTACTCAAGGTAGGTGAACAAAAAAAATAGCCTCATTGAGTTTATACATAGATATGAGAGAGCTATCAAAAGACAGAGATTGAACGAGGCAAAAGAAGCATATGAAAATGCATATAAAAGCCCTAAATTGGTCACCCCATTCAATATGGAATGTACGATGGCAAAAGTTTATACTCGAAAAGTGTTTTATAAGTTTCAAGAAGAACTACAATACAGTATGGCTTGTTGCTCATCTCATAAGAAATTAGATGGGGAGGATGTTGAACAGTATGATGTAACATGTTGTAGAAATAGTAAAGGCTTGGTTTCACATGTTATTTACAAAGGAGCTAATAGGAGATGCACGTGTAGTTGTCAGCTTTTAGAAAGTGAAGGTTTGCCCTGTAGACATTTGCTATATGTACTTAGATTGAATGAGGGGGATATTTTTCCTGAAATGTATATCATGAAGAGATGGACAATTGACATAGCAAAGGAAGTTGTTTTTGATGGTGAGGGAGTGGAACTTCATGGTGATTGTCAGAAAACGTTATTCTCAAATTGGGGAGAATTGCACTGTATATTTAATCGATGGGCCAAAAAGGCATATTCGTCATCTGAAAAGTTTGAACTCGCCAAGCAAAAATTGTTGGAGATAGAAAAATTGGTAGAAGATGTGGTAGATGATCGGCATCATGGAATACAACTACATCATGGAATACAAGTCCATCAACCTGCACAATCAAAGACAAAAGGAAGTGGTAAAAGATGGAAGAGTGGTAAAGAACTTGCATTGGACCATTTGGGAAAAGATAGGTTGTGCCATGGTTGTAATCAACGGGGAGTTGGCCATGATAAACGCACTTGCCCTGCAATTGTATCACGGTAATGTTGCCTAATAAACCCTTCTTTTGATGTTTGTTATATATATATTTTTGTGATTATTTTCCATGTTTTGTTTTTAAATATATAGGCAAAAATTTGTTCTATCTGAAAGTGGAGTCGTGGAGTCTATTCAGGGGTGTCGGCGCAGCAATGGCGATTGTCAAAGCAGTGATGCACTATGATAGCTCCGAATTTGTAACTTGTTACCATGAAATGTTATTTGCTTTAATCAAATTTCATACTTTTGTAACTTGTAAGTTTGTACTTGTATTCATCGTGTACAAGAAAATTATATAAGATGGATCTCCTTGGTCTTGATTTTTGATTTATTTAAATATTATAAGAATATTAACTACAATCGCGACCAAGTATATTTTTTAATTAAATATTAAAAGAATATTAACTACAATCTCCGGGCGAGGCTGGGGGCAGGGGCGGCTTGCAGGGCGGGGGCAGGGGCTGGGGCTGCGGGTCAGGACTCAATCCCGATTTAAGTTAATATTACAAAAAATAATTAAATAAAATAATTTCGTAATAAAATCTTTATTCGATTCCGACTCGAGTTGAAAAGATAGGTTGCGCCGGTCTCGTGTGGGACCGAATAAAGTTTTTATTACAAAATTATTTTATTTTTTAAAATTTATTTCGTAATATTGACTCGATCTCGTGCGAGATCGAATCAAGTATTTATTATAAAAAAATTTATTTTTTTTAATTTATTTTGTAATATTGGCTCGATCTTGTGCGAGATCAAATCAAGTATTTATTAAAAAAATTTTATTTTTTTAATTTTTTTCGTAATATTAACTCGAGTCAGGGACCGAGTAAAGTTTTTATTACGTTTTTACGCTCCCCTGTTCCCCTCCGCTCTCTCTCGCCGCGCCACCCCCACCGCCGGCGACCTCGCCGCCGGCCACCCGCGGGGGGGGGGGAGGGGGGCGGGTGGGGGCGGGCGGGGTGCTGGGGCGGAGGCTGCGGCGGCCGACGAGGGCAAAGGCAGCGGCGGTAATAAAAATTTTACTCGATCACATTCGAGCCAAATTTTTATTACAAAATAAATTTAAAAAGAAATAAAATAATTTCATAATAAAAATTTAACTCGGAATCAACTCTGAGTTATAACTCGAGTTAATACTATAAAATAAATTTTAAAAAATATAAAATAATTTTGTAATAAAAATTTGACTCTATTTGCAAAGAACCGAGTCAAGTTTTTATTATGAAATTTTTTTTTTCCAAATTTATTTCATAGTATTGACTCGAGTCCGACTGAGTTAAATTTTTATTACGAAATTATTTATTTTTTTAAAATTTATTTTATAATAAAAACTTGACACGATCTCGCTCGGGACCGAGTCAAGTTTTGATTACAAAATAAATTTTAAAAAATAAAATAATTCTGTAATAAAAACTTGACTCTATATATTACGGGCCCTTGCAGGCTCTGCCCTGCCCGGCCCACCCGAACCCCCTCCCCCGACGCCGCTCCCCCGCGCACGCGTCCCCCCCCCCCACCCCCATCGTTGCCCCGACGGCGTGTTTTCGCCTTCTCCCGGTCGCCCCACCCCAGCAGTGCGTCCCCGTGAACTTCCGACAACTCTCCACGAAACAAAGCAGGGAGGGGTGGCGAACAGGGTAAGGGAAAGAGGAGGGGGGCGGAGGGGTGATGGCAATTTGGTAATAAAAACTTGACTCGCTCCCGATCAAAACTTGACTCGGTCCCTCGCGAGATCGAGTCAATTTTTTATTATAAAATAAATTTATTACAAAATAAATTTAAAAAAATAAATAATTTCATAATAAAAATTTGACTCAGTCGGACTCGAGTCAATACTATGAAATAAATTTGGAAAAAAATAAAATAATTTTATAATAAAAACTTGACTTGGTTCGTTACAAATCGAGTCAAATTTTTATTACAAAATTATTTTATATTTTTTAAAATTTATTTTATAGTATTAACTCGAGTTATGACTCGGAGTCGATTCCAAGTTAAATTTTTATTATGAAATTATTTTATTTCTTTTTAAATTTATTTTGTAATAAAAATTTGGCTCGAATGTGATCGAGTAAAATTTTTATTACCATATTACCCTCCCCTGTTTCTCACCCCCACCCCTCTGTTTCCCGCGCCACCTCACCGCCGACGACCTCGCCCGTCCCGGCCGACCACCCCTCTCGCCCGTCCCGCCGACCACCGCCTTTGGCCCGTCCTCGCCCGGCGGCTACGAGCGAGGGGCGGGGGGCGGGGGGCAGGGGAGCCGGCTGGGGCAGGCGCAGCGGCGGGGCAGGGGCGGCCTGCGTGGTGGGGGCGGGGGCTGGGGCGGCCGGCGGGGCGAGGGGCGGGGCAGGGGCTGGGCGGGGGTCAGGGGCTGGGGGCGGGGGCTGGGGCGGCCAGCGGGGGCGGGGGCAGGGGAGGCCGGCTGGGGCAGGCGCAGCGGGCGGGGCAGGGGCGGCCTGCGTGGCGGGGGCGGGGGCTGGGGCGGCCGGCGGGGCGGGGGCGGGGCAGGGGCTGGGCGGGGGTCGGGGGCTGGGGGCGGGGCAGGGGCTGGGGCTGGGGCAGGCCAGGGGGCTGGGGCGGGGGCAGGGGAGGCGGGCCCGGGGCGGGGACAGGGGAGGCAGGGCGGGGGCAGGGGAGGCGGGCCTGGGGCGCGGGTGCCGGGAAGGCTGAAAGTTGGGGGGGGGTGATTGTGGGAGTTGATTGTGGGCCGTCGGATCAGGATCCGACGGCCCATAATAGGCAGCGCATTTGCGCTGCCATATATAGGGCAGCGCACTGTAGCGTTGCCCTATATATATATATATATATATATATATATATATATATATATATATAGACACACACACACACACAAAACACAACTTTATCGTTCTCTAATATAATATATACACTCATAATAAGAAGATAAAAAAATAGTAAAATTTTAACAAATAACATGTTATATACTTAGATTGATATATCAAGCTTGAAATTCAACAAGTCTCATACAGACTATATGATCTTTGAATATCTTTGGTGATATATCTTTCGTCAAAGGATCTACAATCATCAATTTAATGCTAATGTGTTTGATGAACACTTTATTTGCTTTAATGCGCTCTATACGACTAAATAATTAACATCTATGTGTTTACTTCAACTTCCACTTTTATTATTTTTAGAAAAGAACACATCAATTGAATTATCACAATATATATTCAATGGCCTTGAGATAGACTCAACAACTTGAAAACCAGATATTAAACTCTTCAACCAAACAACTTATGATGTTGTCTAAAAACACGAAATGAATTCGGCTTTTATTGTAGAAGTGGCAACTAAAGCCTGTTTTACAGTTCTCCACGATACAACTCCGTTAGCAAGCATGAAGATGTATCTAGATGTGGATTTATGAGAATCAGTGCAACCAATATAACCCGAATTGAGTATCCAATGACCTCCAAATTAGAAGATCTCTTATATGTAAGCATGTAATCTTTGGTTCATTGAAGGTACCTCATAACTTTCTTTACAGCTCTAATGCTCAATACCGGGATTAATTTAATATCTCTCTAATATTCCAATAGCAAATGCAATGTTTAGTCTTGTAGAGACTTACGTATACACAAGGCTTCCAACAGTTGAAGCATATGGAATGTTTTTTGTTTGTTTTCTTTCAAGATTATTTTTTGGGCATTAACCCAAATTAAAATTGTCTCCTTTCACTATGAGGCTATTGAAGATGTATAATTTGAAATCTCTTGATAACCTTATTAATATAGGCCTTCTTAGATAAACTCAAGATACATTGAGATCTATTTTTATGAATTTTAATGTCAATGACATAAGACGCTTCACTCATATCTTTCATATCAAAATGTTTAAAGAGAATTTTTTCACTTCATGTAACAATCTCATATCATTAGTTGCAAGCAATATATCATTAACATATAAGACAAGAAAAATAATCTTATTCTCACTAATCTTGTGGAATATACATTGATCATTAATGTTCTTAACAAAACCAACTGAAAAGATTACATTATAGAATTTAACATGCCACTAACGAGAGGCTTATTTGAGTCCATATATCAATTTTTTAAGCTTACAAACAAGTTGCTCACCATTGATTGAAGAAAATTCCTCAAGTTGTTTTATATAAACCTCTTCCTTTCGATCTTCGTTGAGGAAAGCTGTTTTCACATCCATCTGATATAATTCAAATTTGAATTGTACTACTAGTGTCATGATGCTACGAAAGGAGTCTTTCTTTGAAACATGAGAAAAAGTTTTTCGATAATTAATTCCTTCTTTTTATGTGAATCCATTAGCTGTGAGGCTTGCCTTGTGTCATTCAGTGTTGCCTAATAAATCTTTTTTGGTTTTAAAGACTCATTTACAACTAATAGCCTTCGCTGCATTAGGCAACTTGACAAGATCTCAAACTTGGTTTGCAACCATTAATTCCATCTCATCTTTCATGACTTTGTACTATAATTTTAAATTATTACTATCCATCGCTTGTAAAAACATATTAGGGTCATTTTCTTTTCCAATATTATAGTCATTTCTTATTGGTAAATAACAAGATCATTAGATATTGTTGATTTTCTCATTCTAGTTGATCTCCTTAATGTTTCATCAATGTTTTCTTATAGAGGTGGTTGATCAACTGGTTGTTCAACAATTGCAATTTGTTGATTTTCCTCATGAACAACTTATTCTACTAGAGCATCTCTAGCCTGACAAGGCTCTTCATTAGCTACTTGTTCAACATTCATCCATTTAGAATGTATGTCACTAAAAATTAGTCTATTTCCCAATCTAAGAATACCTTTAGTATGATCATTATCAAAAATTAAGTTTTAATGTTGATCACTCTCACTAATCACATCATTCTCAAGAAATTTTACATTTCTTGATTTCACAAATCTAGTGACATTCATTGGACAATAAAACATATAACTTTCAAACTTTTTGGCATAACCAATAGAATACTCACTCATAGTCTCCTCTCTTGAGGGTTATAAACTCTAACTTCAACGGGATAACCCCAAACACGCATATGTTTCAAACTAGATTTCCAACCTTTTAATAACTCAAATGGTGTTTTACAAATAACCTTAGTAGGAACCCATTTTAATATATATACTTCAGTCTTAGTGGTTTCCCTCCACAATAAATGAGGAAGTTTAGAGTTGCTAAGCATACTCCTCACCATATCCAACAGAGTCTTATTTTTTTCTTCTACTATATCATTTTGATTTGGTGAGCCAAGCATAGTATATTCCACCATCAATACACCTATCATAAAATTCTTCACCTTGATCAGATCTCACAATTCTAATTTACTTACCGCATTGTTTCTCTACTTCCACTTTAAAATTTTTAAAAGTATCTAATGTTTCGTAATTATTATTAAGCATGTAGAGATATATCTATCGTGAATAGTCATCGATAAATGAGATGAAATATTTCTACCTATATGAATTAATATAAGGACAATATATGTCTCTACGTATGATTTCTAATATCTCAGAACTCCCTCCCCTAGCACCCTTCGTAGACATATTGGTCTATTTTCTTTTAATGTAGTTCACACAAATATCAAAATTTGTAAAATCAAGAATTCCAAGGATTCCATCATTTACAAGTCTTTTGATTCTTTCGATTGAGATATATCTTAATCTTCGGTGCTACAGTATGGAGGATTTTTATTTATAACACAACGCTTTATACCAACAATATCATGCATAGAGATTAGGTTATAAGGGTCATCATCTTGCAAGTGGCTTTGAAATAAACCTTGATTCATAGTACTATCTCCCACGACAACAAAGTTATGCATCACACTAAAAGTGTTTTGAGAAAAGTTAAATGAAAAACTCAAAGGTGTAAGTGTAAAACCCGCGACTCGAGTCAGGGTTTTATAATTGTTAGCCGGTCGGTTTGACCGTAGTTTGAGTCGGTTCAGCTTTCAGAACACGTGTGCGGGGCCGAGGCCGACCGTGCGCACGTGCTATGAGGGTTTATGTATACCCAAGTATCGATGATAGCGTCAGATACGCATTAGCAGACTAAGTTATCAGTAGATATGAGAGTATTCAGTTGATTTTTATTTTATTTTTTGTTGTGACCGTAGAATTAGTTTAGGCCGAATAACGCATTAGGACGCGTTAGATGGTATTCGGGTGGGTTATTAGTTATACGACATGTCATTTAGATGTTGTGATATTTTTTTGATTTTATGGGATTTTTCCCAATTTTTCTAGATTTTTCTAGAATTTATTCCGAGTCCGTTATCATTCTTGACTCGAGCCCGTGTCGAGTCAAGTTTTATTTACAACCTTGCCATCGCCCTATACACCCATCTTCCTCCCCAAACCCATCCCGTGTTTCACCACCGCCGCCGCCCTTCGGATTTTGCCGCCGCCACCGACGCCGGACCGCCGCCGGCCGACGCCGCCCAGCCCGGCTGTGCCGTCGCCTCGCCGCCTCGAACACGCCCGGCCACTGTCCGGCCGTCGCAACGCCGGAAAGCGCCCTTGATTTCCCGCCGATCCCGACGCGATTCTGCCGCCGTCTGCGCCGGACCGCCGCCGCCGTGACGTCGGAGTTCCTCCCCTCGACCTCCCCTACCTTTGCCCTCTACTTAGAGCCGCCGTCGAGGGCCGGCCGTGGCTCTGATTAGAGTGGCCGACCGCCCCGGCCGCACTCGACGCCGCCGTTGGTGGCCATCGCCGCCGCGGCTGCCTTCGTCGTCACCACCATTGGGTTCAGCTCATCGAGGCGGTGCTAACCCCTACCTCCGATTGCCTCGCCGGAGCAGTCACCGGAAAGCCATCGGAGCTGCCGGAAACCGCCGGCATAGTCGCCGAAAAATCGCCGCCTTCGTCCGTCGGCACCGATTTCAGCGCCGATCGCGAGGTGGTTCTTCCTTCTTATTTTTTTTAGGATTATAACATACTTATTGTGGTCATTGTAGCATATTAGAATTAATTGAATTAATTTCATGATTTTAGTTTAATTAATCGTGATTATGATAAACATGTGATGATTAGTGTGAATTGTGTTGTATGATGTGAATGCTTAGTAATGAAATTGTTAGTAAACTATTGTATAGTTAATTAAATGCTTGTTAACTAGTTAATTGATGAATATGTATGAATTAGGTTTATATGCTAACATTAAGTTAAACAGATTAAATTGATTAAACCATTGTCACCTAATTAGAATAGGTATGCTTTGAAATTGGAATTAAAAGTGCTAGGTAATAAGTAACATATGAAATGATAAAATTATTAACTTGCTTGACAATTAGGGACGTAGGGTATTTGTCGAGATAATTATCATGGTTGATTAGATGATTGTATGCATGTGGATATATTAGTTACATAGGCGTGCATCATATATGTATGGGCGTTAGTAAATAGTTATGTTCATGTAGGTACGTTGCAGGAGCTCGCCGTCTAGGCACGAGACTGCACTTGGAGCTTCTGACAGGTCCGTTAGGACACGCTTCTCAGGTTTTATCGCTTCATTCTATCGCTGATTTGATTTATTGATCGTAGGACGTGTCAGGTGGATGATTTATTGGACCCCACCTAACACGGGTCACTTGGTCGATGTTTTTCGGAATTAATAACCCTCGAGGATGAGATCCCTCGAGTTTGTTTTCGAAAATAAGATCCACCTCAAGTTGCCTTCGGGCCTATTATAATAAATCCCGACCCAGCCCTATAAATAGTTTTATCAAGTTTTCAGTGAGACAAGAGAAGATGAGTCGACTGCACGTACCATGAGCGGATGTCGTGCCAGTCAAAGCGGGCTCTGGATTAGTGCCAGCGGACTGTTCCATTCCTGAGGGATCCTGACAACTCCGCGTTTGAGTTCCTCACACCCGGAGGACGTGGAGGTTTACGGGTACTGTTTAGTACAGCGCATGTCCGGACTTGTGGTTCAAAGGGTACTAAAGGCGACTGCCTGAGAGTGCTCAGCCTACGTGCTCAAGGCCAGGAGTAATATGGAGGTTCGGAGAGGGCTTAGGATAAAAGTTTTACGTGAAGTACTGAAAAAGAAGTGTTGTGAGCGGCACAGAACCAGCTAGATGGGGATGCTGTTGAGTCAGCTGCTCGACGGCTCCTTTATAGTTGCCCTTATGAGAGTTTTTGAGGAAGATATATATGATGGTTTGCTTTCCATGAGAGTTTGCTCTCATGTTCCAGTTTGATATTAGTTATTTCCGGACCAGTGACACCCGTTGCTGACGTTTTTCTACTATATGTAGGTGAGGATGATGATTGGTGTATGCCGGCCTCGACGAAGGAGTAGCGCTTGCATTGCACACACATACCTGGTGCCGCGCCGACTTTTGCGTAAGATTTGATGTGGGTTGAATGATGCTTGTTATATGCATGCTGCGTATATATGAATAAGCTATGAGACTTGTAGATCTTGTTTAGAAATGTATGAATTTTCTTAGAAATGTTTTGGAAAAGTTCCAATGTCCAGGATGATCAGTTATGTTGAGTTGAAATGAACAAAAACACGATGAACATGAATTGCAGGTGGGCTAGATGCCAATTACGATGTGTAGTTGATTTGAAGTCTAGTGTGATATAAATTGTTGTTTTATATATATACATATTGTGCCGTATTTTAACAGGTCATCCCCTTATTGCACTTTTAGGGGAGGCTCTGTCCGTTTTATTTCGGGTTTTATGAATTTTATTGCTGTTTTAATTATTTTGGTGTGCGTTAATTATCATGACATTCACGTAGTATCCTGTTAGGGTTTTGCATCTCATTCATATATTGTTTGCGCATTAGCGGCGTGCTCCATCTTGAGACGTCGAGAGGGTTATGTCGTAGCCGTTTAGGTTTTGGGTCAGCCAACTTAATCGGTTTACGAGTAGTTCGATCCTTTGTAATAGTTCCGGTCCGGGTTGAGAGTAAACCGGATTGGGGTGTTACAGTAAGTCTTGAAATAGAAATTAAGTTTATGGAAAGGTAGGAATATAAAAGGTTTTTCTAGACCAAGTACAAAGTCATAACTTAAAACAATCTACATGTCCCAATAGCTTCTATATGTGAACGCATACGGTTGTCACAATAGATACCTTATTCACTTTTTGTCAGTTTCCTTCGATTTAAGAAACTCTGCATGGTATTCGAAACATGACTTGTAGAACCAGAATCAATCTACCAAGTATTATGGCAAATATCAGTCATATTAGATACGCTTAGGACAATCCCTCATTATATGTCCCTTCTTTTTACAGAAGAAACAGTTGAATTCCCTCTTGTCATTAAAATGGATAGGCCTTTTGTCTTTCCTTTTATGCGACTAACTTTCTTTCTTGCTTTTTCCATGAGTCACCATGTATATACTTTCACTCATATCATAAATCAATTTCCCTTCCTCTTGAACACACATGGTCAGAAATTCATTTATCGATCATTTTTCTTTGTATGTTATAAGTATTTTGAAAGTACCTTACTCAGATGAGAGAGAGTTAAGGTTAAAATGAACTAAAGAAGACTCAAAATCTCAATCTCCAGAGACTTAAGATGAGAAGCAATGATTCTCATTTACATGATGTATGTACGCACACCACGAATGTAGCTGAGCTTCATCGATAATAATTTTACCATCAGGGTACTAGCTAATGATTTACTTAAAGTCTCAAACGGTTGATCAATATCCTTCATATAATCCTTGACAAAGTTACATTCAGAAATTGACTCACGAATTGTAATTGTAATGCAAAATTTAATGAACATCAAGCTCAAGCGATTGGATCGCTCCCAACATTCGTACAGTAAATTCTTGCTTTGAGTGCTAAATTTAGCGATAACAGGAGGCTCATCTTTACGAAGAATATAGTTAAGGTCCATGTACCCCAAATGAAGAAAAACTTTCTTCTTCCATTCTTTATAATTATAATCATCATTTAAATAGAGGCCTCAAGTTTATCATCAGAAATTATCAAAGATGAAATAACTGTAAGAAATATATAACCATGCTTACTATCACAAATAGTAAGGCACATTATATACTATCACTATAGCTATATACTTACCAATGCAAACATACTAAAATGAATTAATATGTCATTAAAATATACTTGAGGGCAAAAATTTTGAACACAAAATAGATTCATGTACTACTTCAAAGATGAAACTAGAAAAAATATTAAATATCTCTCAATGTATGTGGGCTAATTAAGAAACATAAATATTTTTTATTTCACCTTAATTAAACAAAATAATCATAATAACCTCCATGTGGGGTAAAGCTATCACAATCATAATGTTTAATTAGTATTTAGTGTATTAAAATTCATATGTGATTTATATATTCAGTTTATATATATTTTCTCTTAATTAAAGATGTGGCAATTTTTTAATTAATTTAAAATACGCTTATTATTTAACATTAGCACAGATATATTTAAATTATCACATCATTTTTAAACATTTCACGCGCATATGCATGACATATATAAAAATATAAATAATCCAAAATTTGTATATGAACACTTAATCACATACACAATATTAATTAAATATCTCATAATTGGGTTCAAACAATCCTTAAACATTGTATAATTAACTTAGACTTCACTTGAATACCCTAAACAATTTATAGACATACTAACTTTATTGTCCAAACATAATTAAATAGGTTAGGTAGAAGAAAATTGCTTTGTAGCAATTTACACAGGCAATACATAGCGCAGGGAGTGACACAATATATATATATAATATAATATACCTGCTTTGGAATAGAAAGATCATAGTGGCGATGTCCATCATCTGTGGCAAACAAAATCATGCAAAACATATACCACACATGGTCGGTATGAAATAAAGAAAATTTTCAATTGAAGGAAATTTTTATGGCAAAAAAATCCACCGATGAATGGTTCGATATTAAATGTAAACCATATAAATATTTATAATAAACAATTTATACATCCTCTCATAATGATTTTCATAAATATTCTTAAAATCTTTTAATTTATTGCACTTCAAAGATGATGGCAGGGACAAAAAAATTGTTTAGATCAAGGACCTCAAATCTTCCATCAAGAAGTTAAAAAAATAACTATCCCATTATGATTACTCTTAATTATACCATTAATTAATATATTTAAATAATCACATATAAACTATAAATAACGAGGAGCAAATAAAGCTAGAATAAAAATTCTAACAAATTTAACTCCACTTATGCTTTGGAAAAGAAATCCGAGTTCGTATATATGTTGCAGCTTACAAGTAGATCGTATCAGTCCGTCAATTTACTTCATATATATGCTACAGCTTACCTGCAGTACGTCGTATAGATTAGTCCTTCAATTTACATGCAAGAGTTATGGCCAGCAAATTATACGATCACTTACTAATTTACATGATACATTACGAAGAACAATTTACATACTATAGCTAGCAACCACACAAACTTTAGATTAATGCTTCTAATTAATTATAACTAAGCTACCAAATAGGCCACTGATCAGGTTCATTTTGAGCGATGAAGAAGAAGATGTCATCTTCGTAGTCGTGGAAGTGTTGTTCAAAAGAAACTTGCTCAAAAGTCTCTGATGTGGACATGGAAGTGCTGGGGCTGTAGTGCCTCTCACTCTCGGCCACTCCGGCGGCCGCTGCCGACGCCGCTCCCACGTCGTCGCCGCCACCTCTGCTCGACTGCAGACTCATAATCTTCTTTTCTGCTTCCACCAGCTGCTCTCTAAGTTTGAAGACCTGCGGAAATCAAATCATATATATATATATATATATATATATATATATATATATATATATATAATATCCACATTACATGGATGTATAATAGATCAAAATGTTTGATGAAGAAGAAGAACTAGTTGTAGTAGTCGAAAGAAAAGAAGAAAGGGAATGCCAAATATTACTTCGGCCTCTAGCCGACATTTCTCAACCATGTTGATGTCTCGGGAGGCCTTGAGGCGGGAGTACTCGCCCTCAAGCTGCTTGCTCTTCCACCTTGCTCGCCGGTTTTGGAACCAGACGGCCACTTTCCGTGGGTCAAGTCCCAGCTCGACCGCCAGCCTGTCCTTCCTCGCCGACGCCAGCTTCTGCTCTTGACTGAAGCTCATCTCCAACAACCTCGTCTGCTCGGTGGTCAGGTTCCTCTTCTTTCTGCACAGATTGTCGGCTCCTCCTTCCTTCCTCTTCCTTCTTCTCTTCCTCTGCTTTGGCCCCGCTGCTGCTACTGCAGCAGAAATTTTTATAAAAAAAAATTAAAAAAAAAAATATATATATATATATATATATATATATATAATAAGAACGGATTTATAATGATCAACATCTATCTGCAGCTTAATAACAGAACGGGAGAAATATTCTACGGCCGGCACATGAACACAGTACTGGCTGTTGGCACCAAAGAGAGGGAAAAGGCAGTTAGAGCAACCTTGATGATCGTTTGATGGCATTTGGGTAGCAGTGCTGGAATGGTTGGGGTAGTATTGGGAAAGAAGGATCATCGTCGGTAGTTTATGACATACTTCGTCTACTTGCGATGCTTTGGCCATAATGGTTCTCACTTTATCCGTCATCTGCAGGTTGCTTCTGCAAAGCTCTGCTGCTGCCTCCATTCACTTGCCTCCTTTGGTAGAGACTAGAGAGGGGGATGGTTATCCAGATATTCATCTTGGGATAGCTATGGTAGTCTCAAGTAGTATATATATGTATATTTTATGTGTTATATACATGTGCGCAGGGCTATATATTAAAATAGACTTGTTAGTATATTACAAACAAGACACTCCCGGTGGCCATTTTTATATATTATTAGCTTAAACCCGCGCAGATGCACTGGCCATGTCCGTCAAACTTTTAAAATTAAAAATAAAATCAAAATTATATAATATTAAAAAAACTTTTATTTTAAATAGAGCATGATAAATAAATATATAATAATTTTACAATTTAAAAGTGTTGGAAAAAATATCTACAATTTTTAATTTAAAAAACTAATAAGATCAAAGATAACGTTTACATTAAAGGTTAATAAAAATTGTTTTGAACCATAGTATTGTATTATACACTAGATATAAAGAGCAATATATCCCCATGCGAGTCATGCCCACTAAGTTCTAAGAAAGGAAGCTCATTTACCGGCACGGAGATCAGATGTGTTCCCCCTTGAATGGCCCCACCCCTTGCAATATGGTGCGTTGCCATGTCAGCGGAGCATGCCTCCCATCTCTTCATCTCGTAATGCCACGTGCACCATTAAACTTTCCATAATTTTTACCACCTTAAATTGGATTGACTCTTAATTTCACGGGCTACTTGGATGATGCATACATGGTAATTTTTTAGGGGTCAATCAAATTAAAGTGAAGAAAATTTTGGCACAAATTCATCGAAGTAATTAAAAAACGGTAGCTAAGTTTTGCTAGCTCTTTTTCTTTTGAACTCTTAACAATTTCTAAGTGCAAAGGGTATGGTCCGCGTCCATTTCTCTACGTTGATACACAAACTGTCGCGTCCCAGATGGTGGGGGCAGGAGAAAAGCCATTTAGTACCTCTTACCACCGGTGGCCATCGCACTTAATAAGATTTAAATTATTCTATGTTATAATTCGATCCGAGTTCGGACGATTGTGGACTCATGTTTTAATACACAAAAATAAGAGTATAGAAAGTGCTCGTAAAAAGAAGAGAACCTAAGATAAAATCTGGCAATAATATATACATATATATATAGTTTAATATTATGGGATTACCTGTAATGATCTTTATATCCTGAACGTAACCATTTTTAGATTTCTCTTTTGATGGGTTTTTTTTCTCAATAGGTAATAGCTACTGAAACGGGCATGGGTTAAGAAATGGCCGCCGATCGCCTCCAATATTCATTCATATATACAAAGCTCATGAGAGAAGCGACTCATGTAAAGTTTGGGAAGGGGGCACATGGGGCAAGGCCAACGCATGTTGAGTCATGTGCCCATGATTTGACGTAAGGGTCAACCTTTGTCCTCCACGGCCGCTCGGACCTTTACGAGCACTCATGTACGTGTCTTTGGAGATTTGACTCTTATCATACTGCTGCAGGTCATGTTGCATGTAGGCAGATAGATATATAGGCATTTGTGGTGACTGTACCCTTTTCTTGCTGCTCCTTCGAAAGTTAGGGAGTTGCAGCTGCATTTCCATGTATTCCGTCCATCCAATATCCTCAACCACTACCACAAGAAAAACTACGCCCCACCACATCAACAGCTTGTTGTTATAACGTTAAATGAGTTCATCTGTCTTGTTCTAAAATGACTAATCATTTTAAAAAATTTACAAACCCATATTTATATTAGACATTACCTTTTTTTATCCACTATACTACATTTTTATATAGAAAGAATAATGAATAATATGAATATGAGTTCTTAAATTCTCTAAAATGATTACTTATTTTAAAGTGAAGTCCATAAATCTATTTTTAATATGGTATAAAAGTCAAGGCCAAGTCATTCATTCTATTTGTGAAGAAAAAATATCTAAAAAAAATATTGCCTATAAAAGAAAGGACATTAAAAAATGAAAAAATAAATATTGCTTACAAGAAAAGAGATTAAAAAAATGAAAAAAGAGAAAATAAATCATTGTAGGTGGTCAACACCGAATAAAACATCTAAAAAATAAAGATACTAGTGATTAGTGTACGAGTAAACCTCTAAAAAAGGAACCATTGAAAAAAAAGCCTTAGGGATTAGTTTACAAATAAACCCCGAAAAAGACGTTAGCGATTGATACATAAGTAAGTCTATAGATTAGAATGTTAGAATATATATCCCACGTCAAAGTCGACTCGTGAGGAGAAATATTATAAAATATTTTCTACATCTATGAAAACATATATATTTGAAAAGAAAAACCTTTTTGTTATAACTAATTTTTGGATAAAAAGGCCTGTGCCCCGCACTTCAAAGATGAAATTAACACCGACGAATCATAAGCGACTAACAATCCTTTGACATGAATGATAACTGGATTTAATTAGGAAATAATGTAGTCGAGGTCATACCTATATATTATATATATATAAAGTCGTGTGATTGATGATGATAATAATGTATGTGTTGAGAATAGCTCACAAGAATGCAACCCCCGTAATCCTTGGGGCGGTCCCCTCTCTTAGTTACAAGAAGCCACACGGTTACGGAGCAAGATAATGAACGCCATCCGCAACAGCACTTCCCATCAAACGTCTTTTTCCAATGTAACGTCTGCTTGGTGCAGATATTTCGGATGTGCCTCACGCTACTTATTTATAATTATTAAAATAATATACACATAAAAATTTGTGCATTTCCTTCAACCAGGCCAATTAAACCAATACAAATGTTGTCAGGAAAAATATTTATGTACATATATAATGTTAGTGATATTGAAATGCGAGAATATATACTTTTTTCGTTTTATGTATGTTGTATGGGAAGAACTGTTGGAAGAATAGTTCATTTGCATTGTTCCTACCAGGGCAGCCAAAACTGACATGGAGACCAAAAAGCCATGAGAAAACGACGGCTATCTCTGAAAGAGAGAGGGATAGAATTAAGTATAGTGGGGGTGGAGTGGTGCATACCCCGGGGCCCCGTCCTTTACAAGCGTCGTCACCATGCATATTTTTGTTTATCCATTTCTTATATATATATATATATATATATATATATGTATATATTAATAATTTCCTTCTTCCTCGTAAAACTAAAAACTAAAAAAACAAACAAATCAGCCGGTAGAAGGCCAATCACCGATAATTGTTGATATCATGATATCTTGTTACAACTGGTAAATTACGTACGAGACAAATATATATATATATATAGCATTTATTTGTTATTAGTCATAGGAGAGGCGGACGAGGATCAAGTATCACCAATAAATTTCCCAAACAGTTCAATTTGAGCTAATTGGTCGGTCGATAACTAACGGGGCCTGGCGCCCTTTTCATAATTAAAAGAAATTGTGCGGAATATGGTAATATTCTTGTGAGTTATGCGCGGGAATGGGATTGGCCCATCGATGGGGTACTGCTTATCAAATTGAATGTTCATTTCCCATGCATACTAACTATTTATTGGTGGGAGGCGTCTCCGGCTAGGAGATGAATTTTTCCATCGGAATTAATACGTACTAAATTGTGTAAGAAATGCAGCTGTCATATAAAACTTTGTGGGAGTGGCAGTGTAGTGATCAAGGCAAAATGGTCTAAAAGATTACCACTTTGGCAGTGAACATGACCCACCTGCGCGAGCGCACACACACAATACATATAATACTACATATATAGATCATAGAAGCTATAGCTTGCTTAAGCCGCTTGTTCTCTTTAATTATGGATAAGAATACAATATATGTAAGCTTGGAAACAAGCGATGGGTGGAGAGAGGAGCCGGAAAGATGTCTGGCAAAAAAATAAAGAGATTGGAAACCTTTGGAAATATATAGAATTTTAATTTGCATGCATATGTTTCTCTTTTATGCGACTACTAATCACTTACAGATCTGAACTAGGTGTCTTCCTTGACCACACCACAATGAAGCAGCTTATAGTTATAAAATCATCTTAATCATGTCTAGCTAAACTGCTAACTCCATCCCAGACACGTCTCAACCTTGTTTCCGACGCTCCAACTTGCCCGCTAAATGCTAAGCAGCTGCTAGGTATTGCCTATTGAAGGGTGTTTTCTAGTTGTTTATTATATTCCATCACATATATCACATGAGTACTGCACATCATGCACTAATTTAATGTTGTTAAGCTGGACAATAACTTGACCTGTGAAGGCCCCTGTTTAATAATTTGTCCACTTGTTAGCAATTGGGTCACAACAATTTGGCAGCGCGCTATCGACTTATAATTAATTAAATAAAAGGCTTTTTCGAAGCAACTAAATTAAATTAAAAGAGTGGAGATATGTGAACTTCGAGATTCTCGCGCATGTTACTCTTCAAAGATTCTCTATTATAAATTAGATATGTATAACAACTATTAACATTGGATGGATCATATCAGTAATGATCAATCCACATTTATTTGATTGAATATAGTAGTTATTATTAATTCTGTTTTTATCCCAATATAACCTCATACGGATATCACACAAAAAATATAGTTATGATCTAGTATCTTCTTTTATATATATATATATATATATATATATATATATATACACTCACTGTCGAGGAGTTTAGCATACAGCTAGCAGCAATATATAGTGTTTTATAAATATTAGCGTCTACGTTAAATTCACTATAATAGAGGGAAAAAATTTCAATCATAATGATTAGTTTCTTGACTTCCTAACCATTCATTATTTAGTTCATGAAACCAACTTATCCAAACTCAATTTTGCCTTAACCAAAAGGGAAAGGTAAATTCGTGGAAACCAAAGTGGCATGGACTATGCCGCATGCACCATCTGGAGAGTAGAAACCCGGTGGCAATGGCCGGTACCAGTTGGCCACCCAAGCCTTTATCTTTCCATCATTAAATTCTATTATTAACGTAAGCGAATACGTAACGTCCTACGTCCGAGTCAACCTTTCTCATCGAGCCCGCTTGCTAACTTACGATTACACAATATAGTAATATGCAGTACGCTACTTTGAAAAGCAAATCTCTAGTAATCACTCTCCTCGGCTTCAACCCCCAAAAGATACATTGTTGTTATCATAATCCTATGTAACTTGGAGCATCCCACCATGTTCCAACGAATAGGAAGACAGAATGGCCACAGAAATTAAATCAAGAACGCGTGGCACGGCCGTGGTTTCCTTGTTTGCATTCAGGACAGGGCTGTGAATCCTGAAATTCCGCCTCGGGTAGAGAGTTTGAATTGGATGATGTTGATGACTAAGTAATTACTATGTGGCAGCACGCTTGCAAGGTGGACACCCATCGCTTCTTAATTTCCCTTAATTTGTCCGAACAATTAATCCACGAGGCTCCCTTATTATATATCCTTGCCTTTTGATCGTATAGCTACTACGTTCTCTTCAATGATCGATCCATCGATCGACTAACTCATTTGATCGCTTGATCGGCTCACTGAATAAGCCGATCATGTTTACCACCCTTTCTGTTTAATTATACTAGCAATTTCAAGTTAATTTTTTCAACTGTTAGCAACGCAAGCTTAATTATTTATTAGTGGGCGGGAAAATATTGAGTTCGACAGCGCATGGTTTTAAGTAACACCTTAAATTATAGCATCTTTGTGTGGAATCGTATGATCGGTCACCTGAGTACTTGATTCAAAAGTGTGCAGGTATAATCAAAGGTAAGCTACTTGTGTTGGATGAGCAAACTAGCCGGTTTCTTTTTGACTTGGGTATTGGATAACAAGAAGGCAGTTTTTTATTGAAAACAGTTGATTTAGCTGTCTCAAACGTGTACTCCACATACACCTTCCATACATGTTGAAGTAAGCTCCACTCTGCTCCGGTGGAAAAATCAAGCTTCGCTCTAAAAATGCTGCAATATTAATTTGAACATATCCTTACTGGAGATAAAGAGGTCCTGAACATAGATTCCTGTATGACACAAAGGATTCAGTACTGCAATACTGCAACTTGAGAAAAACCAGGTATGGGGGGCCCTAATTTGCAGGATAGTGTTCGTGAGTGACGGCCACCACTTGACTTGTTCAACAATGGAAAGCATCCCTCAAGGCTCTTTTACATGTCTACATCGGAAAGTACGCCTTATTCGTGATTTAAAAGTTGTCTACATATCCATAAACTTCAGTGGTTAGGGAAGCTGGCAGACACTGGTGATATTGCACCGGGGAATCACGAAGATAGGGATTTTAAAAAAACTTTTTCTAATATAAATTAAATTTTTTCCATACATTGGACTGTGAATCGAGTAACCTGAGTTTCAAATCTCGGTGAGACCTTGCTTTGCTTTCCAATAAAAATTTATCTGCTAATTATTATTATCAAATCAAGCATATTAGACTTCATTTTTAAGTATAAATCTGTTAATAAAGTATCACCATTATGGTTGTTAATTAAACGAGTCAGTTTGTGAGTATTTAACATTCGGTTCGGCTTACTCGACTCAAAACTCGACATTTAAATGTCCGAGCTCAAACTCGAATCTTACAAGCCGAGCTTGAACAAGGTTATATTCGACTCAACTCGAATCAGTTATAATTTGAACTCGACTCAAACTCAGCTCGTAGCTCAATTCGTACTCGACTCGATAAAATAATATAATAATATAATTTTTATATTATATTATATTATATTTATTTATTTATTTATATATATATATATACAATATAATAACAAAAAATGAGATAGTTAAGATGATAAATATTCAAATTAATGACCTCAAGGTTGTGGGTTCAATCCATATATTTTCTTTAAGTGAAGTACTTTTGACTTTTAATCGAGCCTATTTCAAACTTGCGTTGAACTCGAATACATAAAAGATATTAGAGTTAAACTCGATTATGTATATTCAAAACTCGTTCGATCTCGAATTAAGTTCAAACGAGTTTTAAACTATTCGAACCGAGTTCGAACACATGTTAAACTCGACTCGCTCACTCGATTAACACCCTAATCACTACATATTATCTTGTAGATTTTTAAACATCAAATAGACAAAAGAAAGAAAGAAAGCTGCTCCACCTTTTAAAAGAACTTTTGCTATGATATGAACATCTAAAGAACAATAAGTAAAAATACAGGTAAGACTCTTTACACCGAATGAATAATCCCTTCATAACTTCTGTTTTAAATCATTTAAGAAAAAAGGATGAAACAACATTGACCTATTCAACTATGGCCAGCTTTATGCCCAATTTGCTAGCCCTCTACATATTCGTTTCTCAAAAATAAAAATGACAGATTTGGTTTCCCAGGCCTACTGTTCTCACAGAAGCTTGAGAATATACACTCAACTTACTTTCATTTTATGGAATAGACTCATTTATTTACATTTAAGAAACAAATACGATACATCTACCTGTTTTTCAAAGGCAACCGGCATGGTAACCGTTTAACTGACAAGCTACATGATGCAACATACCCCCCGCATGGACATCCACAAAACTGGAGGAAGCGCGAACAGTGTATTATTCGGATAGCCTAGACTTGCCTATGTTTTCCAGGCTTAAATGTAGGCAAAATGCTTGTTCTTGATGAACATTTCTAAATAGCCATCAGGTCATATAAAATGAATCAACAGATCACCGTATTAGCTTTGGGAAAATAAACCTGCAGAGAACACATAAGAAATGTTCACTCTTGTTTTTAACATGGTACTTCGACCTGATTTTTAAGTGCTCTAAAAAATGAAGCAGAAAGTTTTGCTGAAAAACTTCTCTAGTGACGAATTGCGTATTGCATTTTGCAATAAACCACCGTGAGAAAATTACAACTTATATGTGATTTGTATTAACAAAGACGTTTATAGGAAGATTTTCATTCCGCTTTGGAATGTAAAACACTAGGGAGGCAATTACCGTTCAGAGCAGCATGGTAGACACGCTTCTCAGGTAACCCAATATCAGAAAGGATCAATTTTCCCTGCCACAGATGCAAAACATCACTTGTAACAACCCACAGGAATGACAATCCAAAAGGTGTTTAAGCTAGTTTCTGCATTCCTACTTAAGATATCATACTCCATATGACTAATAACTTGCAGACAAATAAAATTTAAGCATAAAGCATGAATAATATTGCTGCAACATCATAAAAAGAAGAAATAAAAACAAAAGGTCAATTTACCTCACTGGCCATTAGCTTTCGAACATTATTAGCATAAAGTTTAGGATTCTCCCTTTCTTGCTCAGAAGGGCAGTACACAGGCAAACAAATTACCTCCATGTAGTTCACAAACTGGCATAGAAGGAAAATTAAATGACGTACCTGCAAATAAAAATTGGATAATTAGCTATGGAGTTCACAAGAACCATGTTTAACCACAGATTCCATAATTTCACTTTCAAACAGTAACAACAGCTAACTCTAGAACCCAAGTCCTACTAGTTGTGAAGAAAAGAAAAAGTTAAAATTCTAAAAAGCAAGAAAAGGGATACACATAACTTTATAAAGTGATAATCACAGAAAATAAACCATTGATATGATAATAATAACGAGCACTTGATCCCACATGTCATGCAAGCAGCTATAACAAATAAAACAAAACTTTCCAGAATGGTTATTGATGTAGGACAAATTTGAGTTATATTAAGGATATTTTAATAAGTGATTTTCTATTTTATTAGTTTGATGATGTTTAGGGAGTTTTATGTAATATTCATATTTTAGAGGGTTTTTTTGTAATTTTCGTCATTTGTATAAGGTATTTTTGTTAGGCTATATATATTAGCTTTCCATCATTATTAACATTAGATTTTGATGAATGAAAATATAAAGCTTTGGTGGATTCCAAGTTTTATTTCCTAATTTCCCAAAATTCTTTTTGAATTGTCGGTCTATCTCTCCCTCTCCCAATTTGTTGGGTTTCTCCTTCCTACCCTCTTATTTTATCCAAATTTCTATCTAGTTCTATTCTCCCTTCAAATCCTGTTTTCGTCCACATCATTTTGGTAATCAGAGCAAAGGTTTTGTATCAAAACTCATGTTGCTACACACTTCCACCACCCAATTCTTCATCAAAATCTAAATTACCCATGCTCATTCCACATTCACCCGCCTTCATCTAGAAAAGAGGAGATATTTTTGTTCCAACAGGTTGTAGCCGCCTATCCATGAGGCTTCACTACCTGTTTTGTCGGCCTTTAGCCTCAAACATGAACCCTCCTAGTCCCCGCAGTTCTTCTAGCTATCCTCCAAATCCCAACCATACAAGTTTTCTCTAATTTTTGTGCTGCAGATTTCTTCTGCAATCCATGTCTAGAAGAGCATACTTGGCTACCAAGAAGAGTCGTGAAGAGATGAAACAAGATTTGCTCCAGATTTGTTGGCACATTTGTTGAAGATTTGTTTTCTTCAGATTTGAGCTCGTTTAGAATTCGTTCACACCATATTTCTTGGTCTGGTTCACCTACAACTGAGACTTGATTCAACATCAATTTCGTCAGTTAATATTTTCCTGGTTTGGGTCAACAAAATAGCAACTGGTTCACTTATTTTGGTTCAGATCTGATTTGGTTCAAATTAAAGCTGGTTTGGTTTTGGTTCAAAATTTGGGTTCAGCTCTGATTTCTAGGTTTAGTTCTGATTTGGTTCTAAGAGTTTTATAAGTGTTGGTTCAGAGTTGATTTTAGTTTGGTTCAGTCACAAGTAATTGAAGATGGCAGAAAATCATTAAAAAAATTCCGAAAATTTGCAGAAAAAATTGAAAATAATTGGATAAATGGTTCAAATATTTGCAACCTTCAACCATGCTTTCATCTGAACTTGAGGATTATGAAAATCATGGAAGTTCAAGTATTTATTTACATTACTTCTTAAAGACCAGTAAATTTTTAACATGTTGCACAGTCAATTGTGATGGACCTAAGCTTGCTAGAACAATTATTGATGATAGAATTTATTGTAATTACATTTCTCCATTGATAGTGAAGAATATTTTTATTGAAGAACATTCATTGCCTTTTTGGATAGATTTATCTGAAAGTCAACCTTCTTCTAAGGTTACCCAATGTGGCAAGTTTTTTATTGACATACATGGATATAAAGATGAAGTTTGGTGCAATGTTGTCCCATTAAAGGGCCACATTGTTTTGGGGTTTGCATGGTGTGATCAAAAGAATGCTTTCTACAATGCTAATCTCAATAGATATTCTTCCTTTGAAAATGGAAGAAAGAAGACATTTGTATCTTATGATTTCAACAAGAAAGCAACCAAGCCTACTGCTCAAGTTGGTACATATTTAAGTCCAGACCACAAACCATCAACAAGCTTACATGAACCTTGTGAAGATTTGCGTGCTAAATTGTGAAAACAACCACTTGTTCCTATTACAATTGAATCCCGTGAGAGTGCTACCATTGACATTGAAATGAATACTGCAGAAGTTTGCAAATCTATGGCTACAAAATCATCACCTCATTCTATTGACATTGTTCTTTTTGATTCAGTGGATTCTAAGTCAATGTATACAGTGAATAAGTAGGATAAATTAGTTGATGACTCTTCATTGCGTTTGCTTGGGAAATTAGATATTGATCTGTCATATGGCAGTCTCTTATATATGCAGATCCATATGTTCCATCTAATTTGATTGGCTTATCTAAAATTGGGATTCAGAAGCCTGATCTTCAATCCTAGATATGTATGTTTTGGACAGATTGGATGACTAAATTGCGTATGGGTTGCAAATTTACCATACAGCGCCACCCTTACATACACCCTTTAATGACACTTGACGCATTAGATTATGACAATATACTTCTGTGTTATACATTTCAGATGGTGCTCATTTATTATTTTATGATGCATCCCTTGATTGAGGACTTTGTCTTTCCAAACTTGAGGTCAAGTCTTTTCGAAGAAGGGGAGGAACTAATGTAGGACAAATTTGAGTTATATTAAGGCTAGTTTAATAAGTGATTTTCTATTTTATTAGTTTGATGATTTTTAGGGAGTGTCATGTAATTTTCACAGTTTAGAGGGTTTTTCTTGTAATTTTCACAGTTTAGAGGGTTTTTCTTGTAATTTTCGTCATTTTATTAGGTATTTTTGTCAGGTTATATATATTAGCCTTCCATCATTGTTAACGTTAGATTTTGATGAATGAAAATATGAAGCTTTGGTGGATTCCAAGTTTTATCTCCTAACCTCCCAAAATTCTTCGTGAATTGTCAGCCGCCCAATTTGTTGGGTTTCTCCTCCTTCCAACCTTTTTGTTATCCTTATTTCTATCTAGTTCTATTCTCTCTTCAAATCCTGTTTTCGTCCCCATCCGTTATAGTTTCATTCTATAAACTTATAATTGAGAAATTATGGTAGTATCTCTTGATGCAGAAAAAAGTACAAAGAAATGAAGGATTCAATTTTGCAAATTTTACCTAGTTCAAAAAGATCAACAAGAGAAATTCTACATTGAGGTCTCATTCATCAAAAACACTAAAAGCTCAAACGACATCTCACCCCTGATATGCTGTCCCATGCAGGGCTAAATCTCTCATATGGATATCTAAGGATCACTGGAAGCACAGGTGCTTTAGATAAAAATGCACCTGTCTTGAAAGGAAGAAGAAAAGCTCCATTTGTTGTGGTACCCTCTGTTCAGCCAACCAATAAAAAACAGCACACAAGCAGAAATTTTGATGTAATAAAACCTCCATAAACAGAACAACGTCCAATACTAGAAGAAACCAACAAAATATTGGAAACCTAGTAATATAAAACTTGATCATGATTGATGTAAGTGAATATAGATCTCCCACAAGAAATAAACTGGATTTTTTCTCACACTTACACACGTTCGAATCTAACTTAGAGAAGCAAAGTTTAATATACCTGGGAAAAGCATCATCATTGGAGCATGATTATCTTCATGAGCTGCTTGAACTCTTTCAGTCACAACACCTGCAGATAACAAATCATTTTTACAATATCAGAAATGAGCAGATACAGAATAATGTTTATTCGCCAAGAGCAAGTAACCTCAAAACAATTAGTAAAATAATATTAATCAAGACTCATTTCAGGTTAATTTTTTTGCATTTAATAATTCCTTATTCATCAGTGAATCCAAAAGAAAGCATTTTGGATAAATTTTTTTGGTTTTATGATTAGTCATTTTCTTCTCTTTAGCTCAACAAGATATCCCTGAAAGTGGTGAATTCTCAATAAGAAGAAACACCTTAATTCAAATGCCTAGTAAATAAAAGAAAAACGAGACAAGTAATAATGATCTGCTAAATTTTCCAGGAAGATCAGATTCATCAGGTCAGAGGGTAAATAATCAAATTAATTAATTAATTATATCGACTCCATCAAAATGGATTGTTTTTCTGGCATAGCTCCAGAGTATAAGAAATCCTATAAATAGTTGCTTAAATCTATGCAATTCAGAAAGAAAAACAAAATTTATCATGAAACAAGAACACACCTGAGACACCCTTGAAATCAGATGTTCTTGACTCCCTCTGGACAAAAACGCAACCAAGGCACTTGCTGCATACGAACCAAGAAAAATAAAAAGATTTTGAAATAGAAATTATCCATTTCCACTGCAATAAAGTAAACAGCAAAAAAGGGAAAACACCAATAAGTAAAGTTAAAACGTTCTGAATTGAAGGATGGTCAAACAAATCTAATAGCTTTAGGAAATAGATAGAATGAACAATACAGCTCACCAGAAAGGCTGGTGCTGCTAAACTCAGAAACCAAGGTGCTGAACAAACCTTATAAGACCCATTAGCGGAAGCTTGGCCACTGATCTCTTCAAAAATTAGAGAGAAAAAAAGAGCATCAGTATGACATGTGAGAGAGTATTTATGATGAATGCAGTAAGTAAAGAAAGAAACAGGGCAGCATCTTTCTTATGGGACGCTTAATTATTAAAGTTCAAACAACCTTTGAGACAAAGCTAGGAAAGGAAGCGGACATGTGATACAAAATATCCAAATATGAAACGTGGTTGGAGATTATAGCACCAGGCCTCACAGCATCTTCAGATAAATAACCGGATTCATACTGCAAAACAAGCAGGAGAAATTAAATTAAGTGAGATATTGACAAACATTACGATCAACAGTTTTTCAATGCATACTTCTGTTCCTGCATCTTTTACTAAGATAAATGTTAAATATAAACATGTTTTATTTATATAAACTACTGCATGAGGTAATTTGTATTGTATCTTTAGTTTTTGATCATTAGCCGTAGATAAAGCTTGTTTAGTATTCTTATAAAATCTGATAGGAATTAATTCTCCACGGATTATATTTCTATCAGCTCTGGTATCAACAAAAGCTAATGTATCTAATGTAAATTTTTTGTCAAGAATTATTTTTATTTTTAAAATATATCTTCTGGAAATAGTTTGTTCTATAAAATTTAAATAATCTTGAGATTCTTTTGATTTTGAGGTTTCTCCTCTTTGGAATTCGGAATCTTCAAAGATTTTAAATCTTCTTCTTCTTTATCAGATTCTTCAATTTTATTTTTATCTATTAATTCAAGTATTTCTATTCTTTTTCTTAGCTGTACAACTTCTACTTTTAATGTATTGATTTCATGTTGTAAATCTTGTAATGTAACCGGTTTTTCCTTTTTCATTCTATCAAAGACTTCTCTCATAGTATAAGAAGGATAAACTATAGCTTCCATTTTAGGTTTTAATTTATTTTCTCTTGTAGAAGCTATAACCTTTTCTATTAATTGTTTTTTTTGCTCTTTATCTTGTATATTATCTATTAAATCTAATGATAGAGATTCTTGAGCATTAATCATATTAATACTTAAATTATTTAAAGCATTACAAGTATCATAAATATCATTACATTCACATTCTGATGAAGTTGTATCACTTTCTATAGTCGAGTAATCTGATTCATCTATTTCTAAAGCTTTATATTCTGATTTATCACTTAATTCTTCTAACAAAGAATATAAACTTTCTTTTTCTTCTTTGAAAATATTAAGTTCCTTAATTTTCTTTCTTAATTTACATTGATTCCTAGTATGTCCATATTGACCACAATCCTAGCATACAATAGGTCTAGTTTTACTATTTTGAGGTTTATTTTGTTTAGGTTTTTTATTAATTATTTTCTTACCTTTATCTTTAATTTCTTTTTTAACCATAGGGGGTTTTCTTCTTTTAAAGAAAAGTTTTTTTAAATTTTTCTTTATATTAATTGTTTTAGGAGGAATAATTGGAGACGTGTGTACCAAATTGTTTATATACATACATTTATATATATATATATATATATATATATATATATATATATATATATATATGTATGTATGTATAGGTGGCAAAAAAAATTTACAGAGGAATGGGGCTCATTTTAAGGCGGCTCATTAAAAAATCCTGTCTGCGGATGGATAGATAGATAGATAGATTCTAGAGAAGAAGTGTACAGTAGTATCGCAACTATAGATGAATGAATGACGAGGGTGGATCAAAGAAAGGAACCGAACCTACCTCGCCAATGTGCTTGTGGGAAACAGGGCGGGCACGCCCCTGGAAGTGGTAACGGTGGGAAATGGAGTAGAAGCCGAAAACGAAAAGGAGTGAGCGGGAGAAAAAACGACCGGACATGACGATGAGGGAGCGGCGCCAGCCGAGGATGTGGGCGTAGTCTTCCTGCTGCTGCTCCTCCGTCCCACGGTCCCGGTCGAGGGGTATATTGTTAGGGATGGAGAAGAGGGTGAGGGAGCGGCAGATGAGGTAGTAGGAGCACACAATGGCAAGGCCAAGGAGGATGCGGAGGGGAACGAGGGTGAGGAGCGCCAGGGCTAGGAGTAGCTTCTCCTTGAGAGATACGTCGCCGCGGCCCATGGCGCCATAGGAGTCGCATCGGACGAAAGCCGCGTACTTCTTCTCCAGGTCGGGGCCGGGGTCGTGGTCGGGGCCGGGGCCGGGGCCGGGGCCAGGGTCGGGGTCGGGCAACGACGATGAACGTGCCTCCGCCTCGCCGTTCATGAAGGAGGAGGAGATCATGGACGCGTAGTTGAGAAGCGGGCGATGCTCCCTCTCCGACTCGCCCTTCACATCCGCCGCCTTGCCGTCGGCGTCGGCGTCCATCTCTTTGAGCTCCAATTCCATGGATGCCAATTCCCAATGGGAGGAGATCGGCGCCGGAGATCGGTTATGGCATTTGCTTTGGTCCGATGGTCTGCGGGGGCTTGGCCCTAATTCGATCAACTACTGAAAATTGGCCTCTTTTGCGGGAGTGGATTGTCTTTTCCTTTATAAAAGCCCCATGGTGACGGAAGCGCTCGGCGCGTCCCTGGGAATTATTTCTCGGTCTAAAAGTCCAGGGCATGTCCGAGACGTTGTCCAACTAAATTTAACAATCGAATTCGATTGAATAAACATAAATTAAATATAAATATTTTTTTGTTTTACTAGAGGACCGACCAAATATCGAATATTTTATATCAATAATATAATATCTTTAATATTTATAAGGCTAATATTAAATTTTATAAAAATTTTAAATTATGATTTATATTAAAATTAATTAAGTTTATATATAAAATTAATATTTAATATCCAAAATAACTTACATTTTAAAAAAAAGTAAAGTTCATCCTCATATTATTGAATTTAGAGCACTACATTCGCATCAACAATCATATCAAATCACTTACTAAATAATGAGAATACCCTTAATTAGTATAATAGTTTACTAACTTTTTAAAATTTAGCTCGTATATATTTCTAAGTCATACAAAAAATAATCAATGTATGAAAATTTTAACGTAATATTTGACATAAAAATGTAATCGAATATTACATATACTTTAATGACAAAATATTTTAATAATTGATTCTTTGTTCAATATAGCTCACATACATAATAAAATATACAAAAAATTAATTACTTGTAAAAATATTTTATAAAAATTAAAAAATAGAAACTAAATATAACATTTTTACATATTCATTATAGACACAGTCATCAATATATTCTCATTATTTAATATTCATTGTTCTAAATAAATTTAATGATGAACTTATTTATTTCTCTACAAGTAAAAAATATATTAGCAAGAGAAGAACATATGTTAACAAATATATCAAATATAAAAAGTGTATGGATATAAAATATGAATTACCTTCATATTCACTCATCAATTAATTTTGAGCACATATTAAAGCTTCTATGTGTTTTTGGACTTAAAAATATTCCTAGTTACGCTAATTGTCTGTTCTTTAATACTAAATATCGATTCGAAGGAGATGGTTGACATAGAAATAACTAAAACATTTTGAACATTTTTTTCAGACAAGATATTTTACTATGTTTAATTTCTACCATGATAATATATCAAATTGCCTATCTACTTCATCCACAAAAGGAATATTGGTTCATTCAAATAATTCTCCAAATCAGTTCGTGTTGGTTCATTTGATGAACATTTCATAATCAACTTATTTACTCTTTATAATTTCCTATTTAGGCTTCTAATAAAATGAATAATTAATAAACTTTTAATTCCAATATATAGCATTTTTGACACACATCTGCCATAAATTTCACATCAATCTTATTTTTGAATTTTCTCATTATAATATAATATTTCTTTATTTAAATATTTTTTAAAAAAGTAATTTTAATTTTTATGCTAATTGACATGGGAAAAACTAAGAAAAATAAAAGAGAAAACGATTATATAAATGAGATATTAGTTATTTGTGAGAAAAATAATATTTATAATAAAAAATTAGATAATAAAATAAATATGAGATTAAAATAATTTCTTATATTAATTGAATTTTGATCGTGATCAACTTGACAGAAGAATTTTGAACGTAGACCATCGACTTTTGCCCAAGGTTAAGTGGGTGAACATAGACAATGCCTTGTCCGTTGTCCGACTAACTGATACCCACGCCGGGCACTCTTTAAAAATTTTATATTTTATATTAAGTATCATAAAATAAAAATAGCTTTATATTAAATTTCTATTTTTCAATATGATATATATTTAAATTACTCATTAAATGATTTATTTACTTAAATAATGACATAATCTTGATTAAATAAATAAATAAATCTATTTTTATAAATTAGTATTCAATTTTGATTATTTGGTTATCAAACATAACCAAACTGAATATTTTGGTTGCTTTCGATTCAATTTTGAAATCGGGCACTCTTCGGCTGTTTGGTTCAATCAATTTGATACCGAACTATGCCTAGCCTTAATAGAAGGCCAAATATCTCATACATAGTTGTAAAAATCGGAATCAAAATTGGAATCGTTTTGCAAGGGAGTCAAAATCAGAATCGGTCTAAATCGGACAGGAATCGGTCTAGTTGAATTGACCTGAATCGGTCCTATACAAAAATTTCAACTTAGTCAAAATTAGTAGGTTATTAGTATAAAATATGTCATTTAGATGCAATTTTCATGTTATAATGTGTAATATATTTTATGATATTTTTTTCATATTTTTTTGGATTTTTTAAAAATTATTTAGAATTAGGTATTATTTTTTACTCGAGTCGAAGGCGAGTCAAGTTTTAATTACGAAAATACCACTAATATTTTATCCCCCATCTCCACCTGCCACCGCTTATGTACCCTCCCCCGATCGCCGCTACCCCACCTAGCCGTCCCATCACCGCCCTCGCCTTCCTGTCGCCATGTCAACAACCCCCTCCTCCCCCCCCCCCCCGCCCCCGCCCCACCACCCCGTTGCCCCCAGGTCACCTCCCGCCTCGCAGCCCTGTCACCTCGTCGTCCCCCCTCGCCCCCCGCCCCATTGCCACCCTCACCCAGTCCCCTGTCACCCACTCGCCTCCCTCACCGCCCTATCCCCCACCACCGTTGCCACCTAGCCCCGTCCTCCGGTCGCCCATCGCTGCCCTCCTCACCTCCCTACCGCCGGCCAAAATCGGCTTGAATTTGCCGATTCAAGCCTAGCCGATTTAGAGGGGTTTTTTAAATCGGATTGCCGCCAATTCTGAGTGGAATCGGCCGATTTACACATCACTGGTCTCATATCGTGGATGATATATTTTAGAAATAAAATTTTAAGAAATGATTAGACAAATTTTAATTTTAAAACATATACTATAATTAAATAAAAAATAAATTATAATAATTTGGTTTATATTATTTTATTTTTATTTTTATTTTAGTAGTTAAATTTCCTATTTTATATATATATATATATATATATATATATATATATATATATATATATATATATATATATAGTCATGCTGCCATGCGCTACCTTATTTTGGCAGCGCATGCGGCGTTTTTCATTTAGGCCGTTGGATCAAAATCCAATGGCCCAGATCTGTTTTAAGATTTTCACCCCTCCCCCATTTTCTCCTGCGCGGCCTCCTTCCCCCAGCCCCTGCCAGATTCTGCCCCCCAGCCTCGCCCAGCCTCGCCCTGCCTTGCCCCCACCCTCACCCCTCCCGGCCCCGCCCCCGCCCCCGCCCTCGCCCTCCTGGCCCCTGCGCCGCCGGCAACAGAGATCCCCGACCGCCCCAACTGGCAGCTGCGGCGCCCCCTCGGCCACCACCTTCCGCCCCTTCCCCCGCCCACAGCCGCAGACCACCCTGGCCCGGGCGAGCCGCTACTCCCCTACCCCTGTCCGAAGCCGCGGTGCCCCCCACCCCCTCACCCGGGCGAGCCGCTACTCCCCTACCCCTGTCCGAAGCCGTGGTGCCCCCCACCCCCCCCCCCGACCCGACTAGCAATCGCGGCCCCACCCCCACGCCGCAGCCCCTGCCAACCCCCCCTCCCTTCCCCAGCTGGTCCGCAGGCAGCTGGCGGTGGGGTGGCCCGATAAAACAAGGGAAGGTAGTTTTGTAATAAAAATTTTACTCGATCCCGACTCGAGTAAATTTTTATTAGGAAATAAATATTAAAAAAATAAAACAATTTCGTAATAAAAACTTTACTCAGTCCTGAATCGAGTTAATATTACAAAATAATTTTTTAGAAAAATAAAATAATTTTATAATAAAAACTTGACTCGATTTAATATTACGAAATAATTTTTTTAAAAAATAAAATAATTTCATAATAAAAAATTGACTCGATCCGGTGCGACTTGAGTCAATATTATGAAACAAATTTTTTTAAAAAATAAAATATTTTCATAATAAGAACTTGACTCGATACCGTGTGACTCAAGTCAATATTACGAAATACCATGTAAGAGAGTCGTGAGCGAGTTTAGTTTTTATTATACAATTATTTTATTTTTTAAAAAATTTATTTTGTAATATTTACACAAGTCGAGAGCGAGTATTGTTTTTATTTTATGGTATTTTATTTTTAATATTTTTTAAACAAATAAAATAAAACATTTTTAATAAAATAAAATACTATAAAAAAATTACGAAATATAACTCAAAAAATATAAAAATATATAGTAAAATACAAAAAAATAAAATAATCGAGTTCTAATAGATTATTTTATTTTATAGTATTTTATTCTATTTGTTTCACATTTTTATTACTAAATTATTTTATTTTTTAAAAAAATTATTTCGTAATAAACACATGAATTGATTCCGACTCGAGTAAAATTTTTATTATAAAATTATTTTAATTTTTTAGAAATCTATTTCGTAATATTAACTAAATTCGGGATCGAGCCACGTTTTTATTACGAAATTATTTTATTTTTTAAAATTTATTTTGTAATATTAATTCGAGGAGGATTTAGTCAAGTTTTTAAATTTATTTCTTAATAAAAACTTGACTCGATCTGACTCTAGTCAATACTATAAAAAATTAATTTATTTCCTAAGTTGGCGAGAGGGGGCGGCGAAAAATTATTTTATTTTTTTAAAAAATAATTTTGTAATAAAAAACTTGACTCGAGTCGGGAACGAATAAAGTTTTTATTACAAAAATTTTATTTTTAATATTGACTCGAGTCGTGAGTGAGTCAAGTTTTTATTTTATAGTATTATATATTTAAATTTTTTTAAAATTTATTTTTTAGTATTAAATTGAAACGGGAACGAGTCAAATTTTTATTACGAAATTCTCATCACCCCTGACATCCCCTGCGCGGGATCGAGTTAGGTTTTATTATGAAAATATTTTATTTTTAAAAATTTATTTCGTAATATTGACTTGGTTCGGGACTTAGTCAAGTTATTATCACGAAATTATTTTATTTTTTAATATTTATTTCATAATAAAAACTTGACTAGAGTCGGAAGCGAGTTAAATTTTTATTATAAAACTACCCTGGGGTGCGGGGGTCGCCAAATCGGGCGATGGCGGAGTGCGGGGGGGCGGGGAATCGGCAGTGGCGGAGGGGGGTTGGTGTTGCAGCCGCGGCGGCGGGTGACGGCCGGGCGGGGGAGGAGGGCGGTGAACGGGGCCCCGGGCCGGGGCGGAGCCGGAGGGGGCCGCTCCACCCGGAGGTGGGCGGGGCAGTCGCGGGCGGGAGGGCGCGGCGGTCACTGGCGAGAGGGGCGCGGCGGTCGCGGCGCGGGATGGGCAGGTCCGGCGGGTCCATCAGGCGGGTAGACGGGTCCATCAGGCAGATAGGCGGGTCCATCACGAGGATGGTGGGTGGAATAACGAGAGCCGCTGGATCTTGATCCAGCGGCTCTCCTCAATGCAGTGCATGGTGCGCTGCAAAACTATGCAGCGCACCATAGGAAAATTATATCTATATATATATATATATATATATATACATATAATTTTACTGTAGTGCGCTGGATACCCCAGTTCGGTAGTAGTGAGCAGTAGTAGCCAACTAACCATCTCCCGGCACCCTGGTACATTATATTATGGGAAGATCTATCTCTCTCTGCCTTTCTTTCCTTTTTTTAACTTTATTTTGACAAAGTCGGCGCTTTTTCTTTTTAATGGGAGAGAATCAGGGACGAGGGGAAAAGTGTGTCACCGCCAATTCTGCACCGAGCATATGATTATTATTATTAATTAATTTAATATTTAAGAGAGAAGAATTTGCATGCAAAAGATTGAAGACATGGCACCTAACATAATAATAATAATATTATTATTATTATTATTAAGATTTAAGAGAGAAGAAGATGTATGCAGAGGATGGAAGACATCTCATCGACGTGGAACCATGGCACCTCTTTAATCCTCCCCTCTCTCTCTTCCTACAATCTCATCTCCCCTTTCCTTAGTATGAGTCAATTGACTCGCTCCAAATGAATTTTCTCGAAAAAAAAATTCCAAAATAATGAAATGAAATACCAACCTAATAAATTACATAATAGAATAAGTCCAAGATGCAAAGAGTAAAATTAATAAATAAGTCTAAGATGCAAAGAGATAAGTGTTGGAATTAAAAATTCAAATCTAGCCTCTTCGAATAACGAGTCACCTTTAATTCTTTAAGTGTCCTTTTAATTACTTAATGTATTTTTTTTGTCTCTATAAATAGAGTTGTAAGATATAAATGTATCACGACTCAATAAAAGTTAACTCTTTCTCTATATTATCTTTTCTTCCCTTTATGCTAACAATAAGAAAGGGATGGAAAGCTTTTTCATATTTTTTCGTATTAATCCACTATAATTTATGGTATATATATTTACAACTTATTCCTACACATTAATAAAACAAGAATTAAAAATTACATTACAACGAAAAGCAAGAGATTTGTCAAATTTCAATACAATAAAAATAAAAATAAATGAAAACAATATAGCCTATCTTCTCATTCAATTGTAATCTATCTTTAAAATTGAAATCTATATTTTAAAGATATTACATCATTATTATATATCTTATTATTCAATAAAGATAAATTTATAAAATTAGAGCATATATTTAATATAGATTGCACACAACCCGGGTTGCAGGAATCGGCCGATTCCGTGTGGAATCGGCCGATTTAAATCGGATCGGCGCGATGCCGATCCGATTTCGGGGCCGAATCGGTCGGCCCCGAATCGGTCGCGAATCGGCCGATTCCGACCGATTTAACTCGGAATCGGAATCGGCCGATTTAAATCGGAATCGGTTTTTTAAGAAATTACTAAAATACCCTAGGTCTGATTTTAATTAAATTAATTAAGCATGGGTAAAATGGTAATTTGGCTTTTAAAAACCTCCCCGCTTCCGCCGTCGCGCTCGCTCCGCCGCCCTCCGCTCCGCTTCCGCCCTCAGCTCCGCCACGGCCGTCCGACCACGCCACGGCCGTCTGACCACGCCACGGCCGTCCGATCATGCCGCCGCCCCGTTTCCGCCTCCGCCGTGCGTCCCTGACTCCGGGGTCGCCGCCCTCCGCTCCGCTTTCGCCCTCAGCTCCGCCACGGCCGTCCGACCACGCCACGGCCGTCCGACCACGTCGCCGCCCCGTTTCCGCCTCCGCCGTGCGTCCCCGACTCCGAGCTCGCCGCCGGCGGGGGTAAAGAGGGGAGGGTGGCATTCTCGTAATTAAAAGTTGACTCGAGTCTAACTCGAGTCAAAAATAATAATTAATTCTAAATAATTTAAAAAAATCTTAAAAAATATTTAAAAATATCATAAACTATAATACACAGAATAATATCAAAATAACATCAATACCTAATTTTAATATATTTATATTATGAATTGTTAAATTATTATATATGACCGATTAAATTAATTTGGACCGATTCAACTGAACCGATTTCTGGCCGATTCAGACCGATTCCGATTCCGATTCCGATTCACTGGAAAACCGATTCCGATTCCGATTCCGATTTATGCAACCATGCACACTAACACAAAATATTACTTAGTTTATAATAATTACGCTTTCAAAAATTACAATTTTAGAGGAGCTTTTATGTTGGTTATAATTCACAACTGCGCCTTATAATTCCCTGCAATATGTTCCTTTTCCCGTCACCAACAGTCGCACACCGAACGTTATGTCTCTCATTAACGTACTAATTCAATACCTTCAGGGAATAACTTAAAAATAACAAAAGTGCATATGTTTTAAACTTAATCATATGAACATAAAAAATGGTGTTACAAGTCATACCATGCATCCATACATTTCATTGCAGCTGATTTTCATCCTGTAGCATTTTGAATTGTTTGCCAATCGATGTACGTCAGAGTTATGTTATTGGTGATATTACTCGTATAGTATGATATATATATATATATATATATATATATGGCAAAGTTTTTGTGCTTTAGTAAAGACAACTTGTCTGCACTGAAGTCTGGGGACAGCCGTTCGATCGCGATCCAATGGCTGTAATTCCTTCCCCCTTCTCCTCTCTTGTTTCTCGAGACCACCGGCCGGCGACCTCCGCCGACCTCCCCGTCGCCCCAAGACGAACTCCATTGCGGCCCCCCACCCACTACCGCAATCCCCCCACCCCTCGTAGGCCAGGACGAGCTTTGCCGCGGCTCCCGCCCCCGCCTCTGCCTTGTTTCCCCCGCCCCTTGCCGCTCGTGTCAAAATTACCCTGCGCCGTCTCCCCAAGCCACCCCATTTCCCCCACCCGAGTGAGGGAGCGGCGGCTACGGCCTGGGGGGAGAATGCCGCTGCCCCTGCCCTGTTCGCCCCCCTCTCCCCACCCACTGCCGCCTGTTTTGCCCCTCCCCAGCTTCGTCTCCCCCACCCCTGCCCCTACTCGCAATTGCCGCCCCCACCCACCCCAGCGGGCGGCCGGCTGCGAGGTTGCCTGTGGTGGGGTGGGGCGGCAAAACAGAGGGGGGAAGAACAGGGGAGGGTAGTTTCGTAATAAAAATATAACTCGATCATGACTCTAGTTAATATTACAAAATAAATTTTAAAAAAATAAAATAATTTCGTAATAATAACTTGACTTGATCGAGACTCGAGTCAATATTATTATAAAAATTATTTTATTTTTATTACAAAAATAATATTAACTAAAGCGAGGATCGTGTCAATATTAAGTTTTATTTAGTAATTTTGATTGAGTCAAGATTGAGTCAATCCCGACTTGGAGTCAAGATTAAAAATAAATTTAAAAAATAAAATAATTTCATAATAAAAACTTGACTCGATCATAACTTGTGTTAATATTATGAAATAAATTTTTTAAAAATAAAATAATTTCGTAATAAAAATTTGACCCGATCATGACTTTCGTTAATATTACGAATTAAATTTTAAAAAAAATAAAATAATTTCGTAAGATAAACTTTACCCGATTTTAACTCGAGTCATTAATTTGACTATGATCCTAACCGATATTAAAATTATTTTGTAATAAAAATAAAATAATTTTGTAATAATATTGACTAGAGTCTCGAACGAGTCAAATTATTATTATGAAATTATTTTATTTTTTAAAATTTATTTTGTAATATTGACTCGAGTCGGGATCGAGTCATGTTTTTATTACGAAACTACCCTCCCATGTTCTTCCCCCTCTCGTTTTGCCGCCCCACCCCACCGCCGGCGACCTCACAGCTGGCGACCTCACCGGCGGTCACCCGCTGGGGTGGGTGGGGGGATCTCGAAGGTGGGGCGGGGGCGGGCGGGGAGACGAAGTTGGGGAGGGGCAAAACGGGCAGCGGTGGGTGGGGGGGAGGGTGGGGGAGACATGGCAGAGACTAGATAGGGCGGGGCTGGGGCGGGAGCCACAACGGAGCTTGTCTCGGCCTACCGAGGGAGGGGGGACTACGGCAGTGGGTGGGGGCTGCGGTGGAGTTCGTCTTGGGGTGGCGGGAGGGCGGCAGAGGTTGGTGGTCTCGAGAAATAAGAGAGGAGAGGAGGAGGGTGGGGGAGAGGGAAAGAATTACAGCCATTGAATCACGATCCAATGGCTGTCCCTAAACTTAGCCATTGAATCACGATCCAATGGCTGTCCCTAAACTTCAGCACAGGTAAGTTGCCGGTGCTGAAACACATAAATATTTTTACTATATATATATATATATATATACAGGTGTTTTTTTCCCTACACGATTTATCATTTTTTTACAATGTAAAGAATAAAACTGGAATAAAGAATATTATAATCCGTGTCATGACAGTATAAGATTCATACGAGCTTAGCTCCATCGCTGCAGGCTACTTCACAGCCCACAGTGCTCATTTTTTCGCATGGCCAGCTCAATATAAGGCTCCTTTTTTTGTTTCTTTTTTCTTTGCATAAGAATTGTGGTTTTGGAGCAACTGGGCCCGGATATCTGACGTTATATTTGATTGTTGTTGGTGTTTTTTTTCTCTGGTTGGTTTGCCAGCCATTTCTCAGCGTGTTTGCGTCTCTGTTTCATTATACATGCCAACCCCGGCAGGATCCAGCCGCGCACGTCCTAATTTAGCCAGCGATGCAGCAGCTCTAAACGAGGTAGAAGAACAAGTGCTAATTAAATAAGAAGGTGAAAGTCATATATATGAAGAGGAACAGGAACAACGAACTTTTGCTTCAGCCAGCTCCAGTCAAATGTTCCTTACAATTAACATTATCAACTCATTTTCACAAAATATGGCACAAAACACAGCAAGCGAACACTTAATCAGTCTTGCAAGTTCTTACCAACTTGCAACATGTTTTTCCTGTAATTAACACCATCAATATTACACTGATTAACAAAAGTCGTCAAAGCACTGTACATGAACACAAGTTTATAGCTGAACAGGTGATTGAAAGATAGTGCCTCCATCCCTGACAATGATAAATCCACTATCCCCCAAGTTTATAGCAGGAACTCCCGGAAAGTACTACATAGTAAAGAGTTGAAAAACAAGAACACTGCAAAAGAACTTTTGCAACATGTCAAACGAAATTCCATTTTACCAGCTGCACAAACATATCATCAGTAAATGATTTGCCAAGTTTACGACCTCATTAACCAGGCATCAGACAATCATGCAATAGAACGTTGTCATAGATAAACAAATAAAAGCTAAATATGGAGTTAAGGTTTGTTAACATACTACTTGCTAATTTGTGAAATATAATTTAATCCACAAAGAATCAGGATCTCAATAAGATAATAATCACGACCAAACCTCATTATGCCCTAATCTACCCACAATACTTTTAAGCTAATGCCCGCATAAATTGCTGAGCCAATGGTTTCAAATGTGCATGAATCACAGGATCTCAATAAGACAATAATCATGACCAAACCCGATTATACCCTAATCTACCCACACTACTTAACCCCCATATTAATGTTGGGTTTATCCCACATCATGTATAGAAGTTGTTGGTAACTTGTATATAGGTTAATGGGAAAACCTTAATTCTTGAATTAACTTTTAAATTAAGAGAGGCCCATAATACTTATTGCAAGTCCCATTTGAAAGCCCATTAGACCTAATAGTGATTTTGAAGCTTGGGTGGGGGCCCGAAGGACCTAATAGTAGTATTAGAGCCTGGTTGGCTAGCCCGAATTGGAGTCTCCCGGAACCCAGAACTTCACTATGTGGTGATAGCGAGATGATTCGGGTGGGCTAGCCAGAATTGGAGTGGTGATAGGGAGATGATTCGGGGGAGTGGTGATAGGTGAGATGATTCGGGTGGGCTAGCCGAGAATTGGAGTCTTCTGGGAACTTTACTATAACTTGTGTGCTTTACTTGTGGTGAGGGGGAGATGATTCAAGTGACATGATGTGTGAGGGAACTTTACTATAACATGTGTGCTTTACTTGTGGTGAGGGGGAGATGATTCAAGTGACATGATGTGTGAGGGGAGAATTATTGGGTTTATCCCACATCATGTATAAAGGTTGGGTTTATCCTACATCATGTATAAAGGTTGTTGGTAACTTGTATATAGGCTAATGGGAAAGCTTTAATTCTTGAATTAGTTTTTAGATTAATAAAGGGCCATAGCACTTATTACAAGTCCCGTTTGAATTACAAGTTCCGTTTGAAAGCCCATTAGACACAATAGTGATTTTGAAGCTTGGGTGGGGGGCCCAAAGGACCCAATAATGGTATCAAAGCCTGGGTGTTGCCTCAAGCCAGCCCAGATTGGAGTCTCCCAGAACTTCATTATGTGGTGAGGGTGAGATGATTTGGGTGACATGATGTGTGAGGGAGAGAATTGTTGCGTTTATCCCACATGATGATTTGGGTGACATGATGTGTGAGGGAGATAATTGTTGCATTTATCTCATGCATCATGTATAGAGGTTGTTGGTGACTTGTATATAAGCTAATGGGAAAGCCTTTACAGCTTTTAGATTAAGAGAGGCTCATAACACTTATTGCAAGTCCCGATTGAACCAATAATGATTTTGAAACTTGAATGGGGCTCAAAGGACCCAACAATCAATTGCCAAGCCAATGGTTTCAATTGTGGATGAAACCCAATAATGATTTTGAAACTTGAGTGGGGCCTCAAAGGACCCAACAATCAATTGCCAAGTCAATGGTTTCAATTGTGGATGAAACACAGAAACTTGATTCCCAAAACACTGGACGAAAATGACTTCAAATCATTTAGTAAGAAAATAGCCAAGAAGGGGATCAATTGAGCCCTTTGGTTTCTCTCTAATGGCACTAACAGAGTGTGGCATAAGTTCACGGGCATACAAGCCGACGTTCATACCCAAATCTGCCCAAACTCCGACACCATCAGCAACGCCTATAGCATGTTCATCAACGAATATAAAGTGAGCATCTTCCCCACCAGTATCTTCCTTGTCTGAATGGGGTAAAAAACCTGACATTAACTTCAAATTCCTTCGACTCAATCCTGTTTTGCATTCAAACAAAGCAAACACTGAGCACAACCTCCTAGAGTCTACAATCTCAATGATGGAGAATTGTATCAACTTTTAGCCAGAAATTTGATTGTTCGATAATATCTACTTTTTCTTAAACATGATTTCATAAAGGTAAAATAAAGGATGGACAAGAGGCAAGCCTTTCAGTAGTTGATAGTAATATTATTAGTGATAGCATTATAATGAATGCTATTGCATACAAAAATTATAACAAAGAAGTTACTTATGGTAAATACTGTTTCTTCTTACTTGATGGCTACATGGTACTGAGAATTTATTCTGGACTCAGAAAATGACATCTTTATAGTACAAGACATAGAAACACAATAATCTGAAGTCATGCATGGAATATGGGTAAATAGTTCCCAACATGTTTCATTCAAATATAAACAAATCCTAATTTATAAACAACATCACCCAATATTAGTCTTCTTTTTATACCTAATGCCCAAAGGATGTTGGGGAAATGATCTTAAATTAGGATCTATATAATTATAAATGACAAAATTTTAACTAACTAGATGCCCTTTCTAATGCCAACCCTTCTCATTTATTTGGGTTTAGGACCATTAATGTAAAAGCACCGGTGAAGTTAAAACAACATTACCCAATGTACACTCTCTATCCACAAGCACTTAAGCAGTTCCTTAGCTAAAAAGGGAATGTGTCTAAGAACTTGCTTCGTCCGTTATCTAGAAAAGAATTAATATCACAAGTATCCACTCCCCATCGAACGGTACATTCCTATCATATTCTTTTTATAAAGAAAAAGAAAGGCCAGGTCTGGAGTTGATCAACGTAACTTTGTTTTGGATAAAATTTGAGACCCAGTCGCTCATTCTGTTCTCTTAGAGAGTTCCATTAGCACTAGGAATAAGAGAACATGGTTTAAGCAAGAAACCTAGTTTCTGTGGTTTCATTTTCCATTTGTGATATACACAAAAATGAACGTAAAGAGTTCAAAAGTTTATGCTATTACATCTTCAGCTTTCTCTTTTACTTCATACGTCCTCATCATATCTTCTTACATTCAAGCTTCCATGCACGTCCTTTATAATGAAAGCTAATTGGCTTTAAGATCTGCGTTTTCAGATAGCTAATACAGAATACTTAATGAAGCTTCTGAAAGCTAATGGAAATGAAAGTGCAGGGCTGCAGCCCTTTGTAGCCACTTTAAAGAAAAAATATTTACACAAGATACCGTTGTTGTAGGAGTCGGCATTCTTTAAAACCGTGGATGCTTTTCCGAAGCACTGAAGACTCCTACTCCCACATGACAAATGAGTCTGCGTCCCAACACTAGAGGAAGGGACTGCCCTAAAACCCAAATCCTCCACATGGAGAGCCAGATAACAGGCTGCAAGTGGCCATGACTTGTCTCTATAAAAGATAAGGAACCAGGCTAGAGGAGATGGAAAGGGAAGGCGGCCAATATGACAGGCATAAACTTGGGCAGATGGACCAGAAACAGATGGAACAACATTGAGTGATCCAGTACGCAACCGTAACGTAGGTAATAAGGAGCCCGTCTGTTGCACAACGGACGGATGTTGCTATCGCACAAACTCCTACCAGCAGGAGAAGAGTGCTTGAAAACTATCAACCGAAAATCTGCAAATCCCATCCCACATAATAGCTTAGGGGATGTTAACATCATTGTCACTGTCTCACACGTTTACGGGCTGTGAATAATATAAATATGGTTTTCTATATTATCTAAATAATTAGTCGCATAAAACCTTTAGACCTATTTTTACAAATTATTATCTCACATCTCTATATAAAATAAAATAATAATGATTAATATAAATATTCATTTTTAAGTCCTCAAAATAAAATGATTAATCATTTTAAAATAAAATTCATAAACTCATTTTTATATGACATTAGAGTCAACATATTAAATGACTCCCCTTTATCACGTTTGTGGTGTGGACTTAATTTCACGGTACGTCTATAAATGCCCTAAACGGGAAGATCGCTTGGGGCAGATATAAGAGCCATGTACCACGGAACTCCCCCTTTTGTCACGTTTGTGGTATGGACGTAATTTTCACGGCATGTCTATAAATGCCTGAATAGGAAGGCGGTGTAGGGCAGATAAAAGATCGGGTTCTTTCGTGGGCGTGAGTGTGTTAACATCGTGGTTCCGTATGAGATGAGTTAACATCATTGTTCCACGTGGCTTCCCAGTTCCTCTAAAACCACCGGTAAATTGTCGAGTGTCATTTTCACTGGAGACCAAGTATGGTTTCTACATGATCTTGCAATCCTTTCTGTTCTCGAACTGTAAACATATTTCCAAGGCCAGAAGCAGAGATCTGGCGGCATCTTACTGAAACGGACTTGTTTTGGTATGGACAATTTGGAAAGAAATTGAAGAATAAAGATTGTTGTAGGATAAACATGGAGAAGAATTAGAAGAGAAGATAGGAAAAAGGAGGATGAACAGGGGAGAGAGAGGGTTGCAGAACTTTCCTTTCATTTATTACCTTTGACATATAACAACCGCTTTTTATACAAGTTTGCTTTATTAAATTAAAAATCGAGAGAGAACGACCCAATTGAAAACGAAGTGATTCATTTTATTGACTTTGATTAAACTATTTTTTTTCGTTTGTATACGTGGAGCCATGTTTCGTTTCAAAATTGAGCCAACTTCTTAATCCAGCTCACTTTACAATCGGATTACCCCCTTCCCCTTTAAAATTTCCATGTTCCCAAGAAAGGTCTTGCTAAATACACTTAAAAATAAACACTTCAATATAACTATGGTAGTACATGTGCAAAACTGCTATGTAGTATGCAAATACCGTGAAACGCTCATGATCTAACTTTGATCCAGTTTGAAGAACTGAGGCCAATTTTGTTCTTTTTTTGAAAAATTCGAAATTTGGTGAGGGCAAATTGAAAGAGGGAGATTGAGCGATAAAAACTGTTAAATAGGAAGTAGTTTAAGGATGTGAAAGAGCTATATTACGGGAAGAGGAATGCTGAAATTGGGAGGAAGGTCTACGAAGAGAAGGAGGTTAGAAAGGAAGAGTATGAGAGAAGGGTTGGGAAGAAAATAGGATAGGAATGATGAGGACAAATTAGAAGAAATGATTGGGGAAGAATTGAGGAGGAAAAGAAGTAGAGGAGAAGAATATAGATGAAGAAGAAAAGGAAACGGATTGGGGAAGAGAAGAACCTGATTTAATTTCGGTAGGATCGTTGAGCTCTGATATCATTTGATACGGACATGCTTTGGGATAGAGAATTTGGGAAGACATTGAGGAACGGAGACTGTGGTGGGATAGATAGGAAAGAAGAGGAGGATAGAGCGGAAGGGAGGGAGGGAGCGAGAGAGAAGGGTGGTTTGGAGAAAGTGAGAAACTTTGCCTTTCATTTATTAACTCTGATGTATAGTATCAGCCTTCTGTACAAGTTCCCTTGGTTTACAAATCACTTACACTGGTAATAAGTAACGGATCAATCAGGCGGCCACGACACAGGCGATCTCCGGGAAAAAGGAACCCGAAATGCCTAGGAAAAATGCGTGTCACTAACTCTAAAGACATCCGCTGTTCAAGCAGTCTTAAAGAAGGTACTCACAAACAAACCAATAACCTAACGTATGAAAAATTCCCCATCATCCAACAAAGAAGGTACTTACACTGGTAAGCACACCCCTCATCATCCACCAAATAACACCCGAAACATTATGAAAAAGAAATTCTCCAAAAACGTGGTAGGAGGCTGATAATTTTATTTACAATCAAATCTTCCAAAAAAGAAAAAATTTAACTCTTCTCGGGAGCGATACAGGTAGAGATGCCGTGCGTCTCTATCATCAATTTCCAGGATGATCGACACCGGCATAACTCCGAGACAGAGCTAGATGTGGCTCTCCAAAAATATTACTCCCGCGCTTTACACTTGAATGGCGACGTAACCACAATATAAGTTATCAACTCCAAACTATCATGTATCCTGCAAAAGTAAAAGAGGTAATACAATTATAATTTGACAGAAAAAAGAAAAAAACAGAAGAGGAGAGAATGGACTTGAATGGAGTGAAACGTAGAGGAGCGAACCAGTTTGAAGATGGAATCAAAGGATAGAAATTCGCTTCGCAAGCAGAAGAAGTGGTGGCTCTAGTAAGACCTTCGCCTGTAATGAGGGAGGTTGGTTTTCTCCTCCTCCAACCATTTTCGTGCGCTACCTTTATTTGTCACACTGGCCCTCCCCTTTTACAACTTGTCCTACTTCATTTTTAAAACTGAAAATGACTATATTGCTCCGTCCAGATCTTCAATTTTCATTTTGCATATAACCAATTTATATATTTTAATTATATTTAACTCATAATTTTTATTTTATTGACATAAATTTCCATAATTTAACTTCGAATTTTCTTAAACATGTTTTCTTATATTTTATAAGATGAATAATATTAAATTTTTTTAAAATATTTTATTCAAAATTAAAAATATATTAGATAAAATAAAAGTTTTGACTTATAATAAGACAATTTTAAATTTAAATTTCAAACAGCCAAAATTTATATTTTTTTCTTTTTCTTATTTGCATTTTAATGGTTGAAAAGTCAAAATAAAAAATTAAAATTTTACTTTTAATTTTTTACCTTAGCAATAACATAATTTTAGACTCTATTCACTATTTATTGGTCATTTTTTTATTGTAATATAGAAAGTTAATAAATATTATAACTTTTATTCATTATTTATTTTTATCGTAATAAAAATAAAATTTTGTAGATATTTTTATTATGAAATAAAAAAATAATTAGATTTGATTACAATTGATATAATTTTTTTAAAATGTAAATATCTAATATAATTTTAAAAAAATTATTATTTTTAAAAGAATAATTTAAAATTTAATTATTTCAGATATTTTTCCTTGTTTCTATTTGGACTTTGGACAAGTGACGGTTAGTTTAGTCCTACCACACCAACTCTCCATTTCGATGTTCCCTTGTGGTCCTAGGGCCACCTAATATTGGTTGCATCTTTTAAAGAATAAAACAACAAAACAACGCTGAGCAGCAGAAAAATCAGGCCGAGCTATATATCTAGGATAAAAAAGGGCTATACATACACGGATCATTTCTATTGCTTGATGATATATATATATATATATGAGGTTGGGTTTGCTGTGCTCGAGCACAGCTAACTTAGCTGTGCTTGAATTTTAATCCGATCGTTCAAAACACATCCTACGGTTAGAAAAAACTTAAGGTTTGCATTTCGAAGCGAAGTCGACGGAAGCCCCCTGCGACGTCATCTTCGACTTCATCCCTGCCGGTCCTACCTGCCGCCGCCGCCTCACTGCCGACGACCTCCGCCCAGGCCTCCACGAGACACCTCCCTGCGTTGGCTCATACCTCGTCGATGTGGGCGAAGAGGAGGACATCGACTTCGAGGCAGATTTCTAAGAGTTCCTCTACTAGTTCGACGACGAGGAGCACTCTCCATCCCCTTCGCCGCCCCGCAGCCTCAGCCCGCGTCCAGGTTTTGAGCCGGAGCCATGGCCGGCCGCCCCGCTTCCTCACCATGCCGGGACACCGTCTTCTTCCCGTCCTCGTCTAAAAAATTGCCGCCCACGTACGACTTTCGAAATCCAGGTGAAGATAATCTGTTGTTAATTGATCTGTGCAGGTGAAGATCGCAGAATGAAATCCGGAGAAGGATTTGCTGACCATGGTTACGGAGGACTCCAAGATTCTGCTTCACCGTTTCAACTGGTAGAGGTTGTGGACTGTCTCTCCTGGTAGTCCCCCCACCCCCTTTTGCGTGTTATTTCCATTGAAACAAGTTAGTGGTTTAGATTTATTGTAGCAAGTAGATTCTGGGGCAGCGAGTTGATCAATTCTGATTGGCATAGGTATCTTGTCTTACTGACTCTCAGTTTTGGTGTTGTCAAAAACCAGGTATCTTGTCAAAAATGGTAGCATTTATGCTACCATTTTTCTGATAATGCTTACTTATTGTGCATGATCCGTTCAGGTTCCATTGGTGAAGTGCCAATTTTGTTGGCAAAGCCTTAGGCATACATGAATTTCAATGGAGAGGCAGTTGTTTTTTTCTTCCTTACTTTTTAACTTTACGATGTTTCTTCATGACAGTCTTCTCCTTGAATTAATTTTGGTTAATCATCTCCTTAGCGCATATTATTTTTATCTGCTTTGTTCTTACCAGGGTGAAGGGTTCATATCTTTTAGTGTCTCCCACAAATGAATGCAGTTTAAGCTTACTTGTTGATTGGATAAATTGCTCACATTTGTGGTGACTCTTTAATTTTTGTTTTTCAGCAAAATCAACTTCAGGCGTGAGGCCTGAAATCGACTTTTGAAAAAAATCCAAAAAACTCTAATTTTGCTGCTTCTTGGTTTAAGTTCATTTGTTGTCTTTGGAGCACATATTTTTTATTTATTTCAAACATCTACAAATTACCTTTAAGATGCTTGACATGATCTTTTTTGCCTTTTGTCTTATGAAAATATGCATGGCTTGACCTTTAGATGACTTACTCGTTTTTTTTCTAATTACTTGAAGGTTGCACCGCTTGCTCTGTAATTGTCGGAACTTCCCTCGACAATCTATCAGTTAGTTCTGTTCTTTATCTTATATGGTGTGATGTTCTGTGTATTCTAAATGCCAGGAGTATTGAATTTTTCTTCTTTTCTTTTTTTAAAAATTTTTTGTTTCTAATTTTGTAGGGATTGGCAATCCCCCTGGAACAACGAACATGAGAGCTTTCTTGTTGCAAAAATTCAGTTCAGATGAACACATTCAGGTATAATAACTTATAGATATCTAGAACTACTATTGTTTGCCTAAGTTTTGAAATATGTGTAATAAAGGTTGGACAAAGCCTTTTCTGTTTTGAAGGATCACTTGTGAAATGTCTGAATGCGCTTTTACAGGCAATGTCTCACGAATATCAGGCCAGAGATTAATGGGAAATATGATGGACAATCCGCTTCTTAGAAGTCTTACTTCAATACAGAATGGAAAGTTGTTGAGGAGCACTAAATCTCACAGTTTTGCTGTTGTTTGCCTTAATTCAGAGGAAGACATGCTACAGGCAGAGGTGCTACAAGCAGGTATTGGCGTCTCTTGGCAAGGTTGCTTAGCTAGTGAGGACCCCCATGGGATCTGTTTCTCCTTTCTGAAGAGCTGGAAGGTGACCAAATGAATCAGCTGCAATAGGACCAAGGAAAGAGCTGCAAGGTGACCAAATGAATCAGTCTGCAAAGGAACCCCCATTGGATCTATTTGTTGATCATAATTGTTGGTTTTCCTCCTAGCTGTACTGCTGAAGAAGATACAATATTGTTTGTAGTTAGGCCTAATCTTTTATCTATATCTGCTTTTGTTGTCGTAAGATTGTAGTGTACTAAATCAGAACTCGCTCTTGTGCTCGCATAAATTACAGATGGAACTGAGAGACCTTCAAGCAGTTGATAAAAGAAGTCTATGTTGCAGTTAAGTTGTCTTCAACTAATGATTGGTATCGCCAGCTTATATTTTTCAATGACTTTAACTATTGTGGATCTTTAGCTCAAAATTGGCAGAGCACTCAAGAAATTCTCGAGGGATGGTGGTTCGAATCCATCAAGATCCTACTCAGTGAATATTTAATAAAAATTTGTGATGTTGTAATTATGTAAATAAACAAAAATATATCAAACAGCATACCCGCAATCCACAAACTTGGAGACCTTGGCAACAGGGTAGGACAACAAAAATATATCATTGCTGTTGTTTTATTTTTCTCCATCAACCCTTTTTTCTCACCCACCTCACTAATGCTGTCACCTAGCAATTTTGTAATAAAAACTTGACTCGTCTTGACTCGAGTCAATATTACGAATAAATTTCAAAAAATATGAAAAAAATAAAGTAAAATACCATAAAATAAAATAATCCATTAGAATTTAATTTTTTTATTTTATGGTGTTTTCTTGTATTTTTTATATTTTTTGGGATCTATTTGGTAATATTAATTCGAGTCGAGACCGAGTCAAATTATTCTTACAAAGTTATTTTATTTTTTTAAATTTAACCGAGCCAAGTTTTTATTTCAAAATTATTTTATTTTTTTATATTTATTTCGTAATATTAACTCGAATTAAGAGTCAAATTTTTATTATGAAATTATTTTATATTTTAAAATTTATTTCGTAATAAAACTTGACTCGAGCCGTGACCGAGTAAAATTTTTATTACGTTACTGCCCTCCCCTGTTCGCCACCACCCCCCTCTGTTTTGCCTCGCCACCGCCGGCGACCTCGCCGCCGGCAGCCCGCTGGGGGGTGGGTGGGATTGAGGGGATCGCGAGGGTGGGGTGGCAGGTGCGAGCGGGGGCAGGGAGGTGGTGGGGAACGCGACGGGGGGGGGGTGGCCGCGGCTTCGAGCGGGGCGGGCAGGGGACGGCCTCGGCGGGGCGGGTAGGGGATCGCGAGGGTGGGCGACGGCTACGAGTGGGGGCAGGGGCGGGGCAGGGGGATGGGGCGGCGGCTGCGAGCGGGGCCGAGGCAGGGGGCGGGGGCGGAGGCGACCGCGGCTGCCGGAGGGCAGGGGCGACCGGCAGGGAAGGTCAAGGGCGAGGGCGACCGTAGCTGTGGGAGGGCGGGGGCGACCGTCGGAGCGGCGCGGCGGGGGCAACCGTCGGAGCAGCGCAGTGGCGGCGCCGGGACACCCCCCCTTCAATCCTTTATGTTGTCCCAGCCGTTGGATAAAATCCAACGGCTGGGGAGTACAGGAAACTTAAATCCTATATATATATATATATATAAAAGAGTTTATATATTACAAGTTCTTTCATTCAGTTGGGAGAGAGCTGTCGCTGTTACAAGAAGAATGAGAGCAAGCTAATTGCCGCGGCGAGGGGAGCGGGCGGGAACGCTACTTCTTAAGTTACTTATCTATCTGCACCATCCCATGGGGGCTTCGCCGTCGAGTGTCCACCACCAAACTGCCCCGCCCCGCCAATGGACGTGATCAGAGCAGAAAGGCCACCGGCGGACCCAGGGTCAGCCCCCATCCCCAACCCCAACCCCAGCCCCAGCCCCAGCCCAAGTAGGTCCAACGTGGTTGGCTTCGAGCTCAACAGCGGCAGCTCCGTGACCATCAACTCTGGCATGCCAAAACTACCGTCATACTGTAGTCCCAGGCCGAGCCCGACAGGCGTAGGCACAAAATTCGATTGCGAGGTGGACAAGGGGGACTCCATGTCGGCTGAAGAAGAGGTAGAAACGCCCAAGCTCCTGAGGAAGGAGCTGCTGCTGGAGGCGGCGGCGCCCATTTGCGCCGCCTTCTGCAGGAGGGCAGTGGCCGACAAGTGAGCCGGGGAGGCGGCGGGTACGGCCTTCGGTCTTGCGAAATCTGGGAGAAGAAGTTGTGCAGCACATAACTTGCGTTGGAGGAGAGGGGAAGCGACGTGGGCTCCGGCGGCGTTGCTGCCGACAAGACCCGCTCCGTTCCGCTCATGGCACCAAGTAGGTCGGATAATGCAGACGTCGACGGAGGCTCCAAGCTGCAGGCGGTGGAGACGAGGAGGCTGGATAGTATGCTGCTACTGATCCGACTGCTGCAAGAGCCGGTGGTGGTCGCCACTGATTTCTCAAAATCGCCCACCCTCGGCGACGGATTAATCCGATCATCTTCTTTTGGCTCTGCGAATCAAGGAATTACTAAGTACTACATATGTAGAACGTTAAAAAGAGATGCGGATAAAGCTACCCCTACAATAATATGTCATTTGATTTGAAGCATACTGCATACAATACGGTTCGCGGTTATAAAAAAGTAGTAGTGGGGTGGCATGTCGTCTTCGTCGCTAGCTCTCTGCGTTTGGAAATTTTCCTACTTGAATGGCAGGAGTAACAGGTCGACGAAAAGACCATTCAGATATATATATATGTAGACATATAATTTAAAAAAAAATAGAGAAAGAAAGTTTTCGATCTATGGAAGAATTTTAAATGAACGAGAGCAGGAAGGAATTGGTATGGTTGGGGCCTTTTTGTTTTCCATAAAAAAAGAGGAATTCCTTTTTATAGCTAGCCAACACAATCAATCCAGGACAAGATACCCAAATCGACAAAGAAGAGATGTTTTGATATGGACGCCTGAGCATACGCATGAATAAGGGTGGTTTTATATATGCTCGCTCGCTCGTCAACAAACTAAATAAAGTAGGAACCCCACCGAATTCGAATTAATAGAGGAACAGGGAGGGAGGGAGAAGTGTGAAGAGCAAATTCGCTTCACCTGGATTCAGCAGCATCGGTGCCAACGTTGCTGACGTGGACGCCGGGGAGACGAAGCCGCCGCTGTGGCACCATCGTCGGAAGGCTTCTTCTGATCAGGATCTTCTTCTTCAAGAGGAGGATTGGCGGCCGCCTTCGCCTTGGTGCTCTCCACCGCCAAAGCGTCGCAAAAAGCCCTGTGGTTGATGAAACTGTCCCTCCTGCATTTTGCGCCCAGATCCCAGACCAGCAGTAGTTTAGGGGAAATCAGAAATCAAATTATTCCTTTGGGGTGAAATCAAATATGTTATATTACATGGGGAGGGAGTAATAGAAGAAGAAGGAAGGATGCAAGAAATTATGAAGAGGGAAGGAAGGATGTACGAAATTATGAAGAGGGCCGGCGAAATTATTAGAGCCGACCTGGAGAAGAGGATGCCGCAATCGCATCGGTATTCCCGGCTGCCGCAGGTCTTGGAATGGGCCTTCCAGTCGGATTGGACGGCGTATTTCTTGGAGCACTTGTCGCACTTCCACTTCTTTTCCCCGTGCTTCCTGCAAAAGTGCTTCTTGATACCGGTGAGGTCGCCCAGGGCGCGGGAAGGGAGGTGGTGCACGCAGCTCGGCTCCGGGCACACGTACACACGCTTCCGCCGCTCCTTCCCCGTCCTCTTCCGCAGCTTCCACGGCAGGTTGTGCCCCCTCCGGTGGAGCTGCAGGTTCTGATCCCGCTGGAATCCCTTGTTGCAGATCTCGCACACGAACCGATTCGTCGCCAGCAACGTCTTTGGCGACAGCGCTATCACTTCCGCATCCAAATCTGTTAAGTCATATAAAACCACACACTCACCTGCCTACCTTCCGAAATCAATCATACCATCAACCAGTAAACCACCAAACCTGGATTCCCAGGCAAGCTCCTCTTCTTTTTGGTCGTCACTGCTGTCGCCGGCACTCGCCCTGGCGCCGCCGCCGCATCAACTAGGGAAGCCTGTTTCCCCGATGAGGAGGAGACGCTGGCTTCCCCCTCCCCAGAAGCTGGCGATGCGGCAGAGGAAACGCCCATCGGCGAAGATGACGCTCCCGGCTGCGCCAATTCCTCCTTCCTCAATTAATTTAAAGACAATAAAGGAGGAACAGGAAAATCAAAAAGAAAAAAGAAAAGATCTGACCGTGTGGGTGGTAATCGTAAACAGTAATAAGAAAAAAGCTTCCACCAATGTCAAAGCTATCAAAAATCATCAAACTAATCGCCAGCTGCTGGCTGCTGGCTGCTGAGATCAAATTTCGGAGGACAAAAACAAAAAAACGAAAATAACAATAAAAGCGAAGCCTGGAAGCAAGGAGGGAGACGACTTCCAGCTACCAGTCTTTCTCTAATACAGCGAAGTGAAGCTTTTGACTTACCCACAAACCAGGTGTTCGTAAATTTGAGGGGGGAGGGAAACTAAGAAGATATCGACGGACGATGAGAGTTCGCCTCTGCTCATCCCAAACTCCCAACCATCCTCACCTCCGATCTCAGCTCAGAGTAAGATTCATTCCCGTGCACCAGATCTTTTATTTATTTATTATATTTGTTATTATTATTATTATAGTTATTATATAAATATAGGAGAGAGAGGACGAGAGAGTGCGTGGTTCCGAGTCCCGACACGCCTTTGCCTCGTCTTCCATCGGTAATCGGAGCTTTTACTATCCCGCAATAGAGTCGACTCGTTCCGAGTTTGGCCTGACTTCTCTTTTTTCTCGATTTCATTAATTAATATTGGGCATAACATCACATACTCACATGGGTATTAATCGTGACAAAATCGAGCATAGTTGTGACGCTTTGCTCGAAATCATCATGCTTCTCTGTTAAAAATAGTTGAATTATCCAAGTGTGGCCATCTGCTTATCTGCTCCGTGAATGTGTAGATATATATATAGGGATATTTTATAATGTGACGCCCGTATTTTAGCCCACACGCAATATATTTATTGATGGCGGCTAGATTTAATTATAATGTGATGCCTGTGTTTTAGCCCACACGAAATGTATTTATTGACAGCCGGTGGATTTAATCCAGCGGCTGTCAATCATTATCTCTCTCTCCTTTTAATTTTTTATTCCCCCCCCAGCATTTCCCCCTGGTCGCCCCCTTCTACCCCCTCCCCCACCCTTGCATGCCCGCCCATCATAGTTTGTCCTCACCTGTAGCCACGGTCCCTCTACGCATTCCTTGCCACCTGGCCGCCCCCTTTTACGCCCCCCTATTAGAGCTAACTCTTGATCGATTAAAATAGAAGATGCTATTACAGGTCATATATGTGTGAAGCTACTCCGAGTCAAGCCGACATGTATTTTTTTTGAATTACTTGTTTCAAATTTCTCACCACGTAGTTAATTGACAGTGTGCACAGAGTTGATTAGTGAGTGTCAGTCGCCATAGTGAGACTAATTCGCAAGACTTAGACCAGGGATCTATCTCCTTCTCCTCCCAGGCATACTAGTCCTAGTTGTGTGCCTAGTGAGACAACATCTAGTAGGCCGAGAGCTCAACCACCGTCAAGAGAAGCCAACGTGCATGCCTTGATTAGCCACCGTAGTTCTAGTAGTCGTCAAACTGAGAGATGCAATCATTACCCAATTGGTAGAGACACAGAGGCATATACAAGAGAGCCCAGAAGAGTTCAAGAGTTTAGGGGAGAGTTCTGTCAGATAGCCCTCTCCATAGCCCGAGTTGAGAAAAGGCCATTAGGAGATGACAGAGTATGAGGAGAGGCTGCTTCTCCTATGGGCTACCCATCGCTGCCTCCTCCTCCATCGACACAGCAAGGGACCATCCCTATAGCCCCCTTGATCGCTCCTCTTCAGACTGGAGTGAATATTCATGGTAGTAAACCCGTTGGGGTCAATAGCGGACAAACAACAAGGGGTAGTGTACCTGCAATGGCAGTGTCGCCATTACCGCCTTTGAGATATGCGAGGGCTCAAACAGGTATGCAGATATAAGAGATGGTAGATTCTGGCAGTAGGAGCAATTTGTGAAAAATGGAGGGCACTCTTTCTTAGGAAAGCCAGATGTAAAAGAGGCTTTCTTATTGGTTTCATCGGCGATTGGCGTGTTTAAGAGCATGGCATGCCCGATGGAACACCGTATGAGGATTATCATAGGAGCACTCCAAGACGAGGCAAGGATTTGGTGGGATTCACTCATGGACTCCATTTTTGTAGGCAAGCAACCTCAAGATGTTACCTGGGAAGAATTCAAAGTTGAGTTTGACGGGAAGTATTTTCCTCCGAATGTTAGAAGGAGGAAAGAGAGGGAATTTCAAACTCTTTGGCGGGGACCCATGGCTGTATCACAATATGAGGCCAGATACAGAGCACTAAAGAGGTTTGCACCAAACTTTACACTGATTGAGCGACAAAGGATCGAGCAATTTTATGAGGGTCGGCATTATGAAATTCGTGTAGCCTTAATCAATAGAACATTTGCTACCCTCGGTGATGTGGTTCGATCCGTGAGTGAGACAGAACAGGTCTTTGCCACTCGACCTTGTCGAGACCAGGATTAGAGGCAACAGCATGCCCCTCCGTACCAACCTAGTCAGGGGGCACAACAGAGGTATCGAACAGATGATCCAGTTACAAGAAGAGCGATGGATGGACAGGTTCGGGAAGGTGGTTACCCAGCCTGTCAAACCGGTGGACATAATTATGATGGTGTATGTAGAGTTGGTACATATGCATGTTTTAGTTATGGCTAGCCAAGACACTGGGCTAAGGCTTGTCCAACGCCTCAGCGCCAACAACCTGGCCTTCCAAGGCCAACACAACAATTAGCTCTCCCAGTACCCCCACAGCAGCAACAACAGAGAGGCCACCATGGCCAAGGTCATGGGCAAAGAGGCAGAGGACACAACCCACAGAGATAGCAACAGAGGGGCCAGGGTCAGAGAGGCCTGATGACTGCAATGGTAGGATAGGCTAGACAACAGATGGGCCCAGCATATGCGGCACCACCATCATTGCCAGCTGCCCTGGCCCAGCAATAGTAGCAACAGCAGCAGTATCAACAACAACAACAACAGCTGCAACAACCATAACAGTAACCACCGGTGAAGATGTATGCAATCATAGTTGAGGAGGCATTAGAGGACATAATTGTCATGATAGGTACACTTACTGTTGGCTTAGTACCTGCACTAGTTTTATTTGATATTGGCTACACACACTCTTTTATATCGTACACACACACAAATAGGATGGGAGGTCATATAAAAAGCTTAGGACATTCATTATTAGTGTCCACTCCTACCGATGGAGTTGTAGCTACTGGTGAGTGTGTACGTAGTGTCTCTGTTGAGATTCAACAATGACAATTAGTTGCGGATTTGATATTATTTAGGATGACAGAGTTTGATGTGATCTTCGAGATGGATTGGATGTCCAAGCAGGGAGCCCTAATAGATTGCCAGAAGAAGATGGTGACTTTTTGATGCGGAAGGAGCCTCTTCTTTTTCCAGGGTCAGGGTAGAAACAGGGAGAAAGGCTAGATCTCCTATCAGAATGCAGTGAGACAGTTGGACAGAGGTTGTGAGTTGTTAATGGTCGCTTTGGTGTTGGAGGAATAGAATGGCTCAAGGGACAAGCCCAGTGTTGAGCTGATTCCAATTGTCAGGGAGTTTGCACATTTCTTTTCAGATGAGATCACCGGATTGCCACCGAAGAGAGAGTCGATAGCGAGTCAAGTTTTTTCGTGACTAGAGTCAAGTTTTTATTATGAAATTATTTTTAAAATTTTTTTCATGTAATATTGAATCGAGTAAGGACTGTGTCAATATTTTATTACAAAAATATTTTATTTTTTTAATGATCATGATATAAGTTTATAAAATTAATGTAAAAAAAAGTTCACACTGAGAGAGCCCCGAGTGCCTAAGCTCAATTCATGAAGAAAAGGGCTAAATGGGAAGGTAAGGGAGACGAAAAGCAATAAATGTTGATTTTGAAAAGGTGCGACAAGGAAAAAAAATAGACCGTGACTTATTGGCTTCATAGAAAAATGGGAACTACTGGAGCCCGGGTGTTCTTTCTCCCTACCCGCTAGATATGAGTCTGTTCGGTGCCGGTTAAGCTCGATGCTTGCGTACTGCCCTCGGTTGACACATGTAAGCATGTCAATGCACCCAATCAAGTTGATGCCCCCTCCTTAGCTAGGGGTGGGCATCGGTCGGACAAACATCGGATAAGTTATTGCCGCATCCATCCGAAATTTTATTGGACAAAACTTATCCAACCGAGTTAATGTTCGACTTATCTGTCAGGCCAGGACAATGTCCGTGGATAGTCCAAAATTATACCTTAATTACTAACCCTAACCTTACTTACCATATTTATCTACCGCCGCTGCCCTCCTTCGACCTCTACCGCCCTCTCCCGCCCTCCCCTGCCCTCTGTTCGAATAATTTCAATATCATGCAAGTATACATGGTCAAAGCAAGTAATATAATGATAAATTTGAGTATCATTCCCACAGAGAGATGAATTTTTTAAAATTAATTAAAGAAAATAATATTAAGAGAAAAACAAAAACAATTGACTTAACTAAATATAAATAATAACTTTAAATAAATGGAGAAGTTAAAATAATAAAACTCGTTCTAGAGTCGAATTTCCCTTAATATGAATTTAATCTTCATCATATCTTACTCTTATCTTTTATTCTCTCGGATTGTCGATCTAGGATAATTATATGACATGGTGGTTCCCGCTTCTTCATGCTTCTATTATTTTGCCTCAATTTCTACCTTCCGGTAATAATTGATTAATTAACAAAATAATGCATTAAGATTTGCCTTACAATTGCATATGATATTGTGTATCTCCCGACCACAACAACAAACAAGTTAAAAGACTTGTCATATGATGAATTATCAATGACTAATCTAATTAATTTCTCCCAAAATCTAATTAAACCTCATGATCTAAGAAATAGGTGATTAATCTACACTTAGCATTTAGAACATGATAATTCAAACAATCCGATTGAATAAAAGAATAAGAGCTTGAAATAAATTCAATTAAATCATGTTTAGATTCGTTCTTCTCTGAAACGAAATATAAGACTACTCCATAATAACAAAAGAAAACAATATAAAAAAGAAAATAGTTTTCATAATGAAAGAGAAAAGAATTACAAAACTAGAACTATTTCTTCTACTAAACTCCTAAACCAAGAGTTGAGATATCATAACAACAAATGACCACCTCTTTATATAAAAGTGGAGATACAAGAATTCGAAGAGAGTGTTCACAAATTGACATAATCTAATTAATTATAATGTCCCTTCAAGTTTCCAACTGTTCGACTCCATTGAGCACCATAAATTATAGCCATTGGGTGGGGCCAAGTGTCCTGACCATTCAATTTCAAAGCTTAATTTATTCATCTTTTTCTGCATTAAAACACCAAAATTAAGCATATCTAATAAAACATTAATTAACTACAATAAAATGAGAAATATCACCTAATTAATAATATTTATACCCGGAAAGTACAAAATCATATAAAAAACCTAGGTAAATATTGTATATTTTAAACACTTAACGCCCTCCCCCTTCCTACTGTTGCTGCCGTCCCCCAACCTCCACCACCCTCCCCCGCCCTCCTCCGACCTCCACCGCCCTCCACTGCCCTCCCCTACCTTCCCCCGCCCTCCCCTTTCCTCCTGTCGTCGCCCTCCCTCTGCCCTCCCCTTTCCTCCTGTTGCCGCCCAACCCTGCCCTCTGCCCGGCCTCGACTCCATTGCCGCCTGCCTCCACCGAACCGCCGCCCTCTGCCTCCGCCGAACCGCCACTCTTTGCCACTGTCAGTATAAGATTTCTCCTTTGTTTTGAATCAACAACATGAGTAATACTTGATTATTTTGATGACGCCATGAGTAATGCTGATTATTTTATATTTTAAAAATACTTATAAGGTTAATAATTATTAAGTTAATGATTATTTATAATTGGATATAATGCAAAAAAATTATACTGACGAAATTATGTAGCATTTGAATTATAAAAATTTGTGCAATTGTTTAGTGAAGGAAGCTTGCATCTTGGAGGGAGTAGGTACTAAATGTAAATTGATATATTTTTTTCAGAGATGGATCATACAAATTCTTTACTAAATGTAAATGAGCAAAGTGAAGGTGGAAAAGATAAGAAAAAATCGATTGCTAAAGAAAGAGAATCTATAGATGGTTCATTATGAAAAAAAGAGGAAAATGATATTATGGGCCTATTTTGATAGAAAATATGAGAAGAATGGAACATCTGATATTTGTCGTTACTGTGAAAAGAAATTTGAAGGAGCAGGAAGTTATGAAACAACACATTTATGGAGGCATGTTGAAGGGAAATGCCCTAATTTCAAAATGAAGAGGACAAAAACATAAGTGGTGATATTGAGCAACAAATTTTCAAAATGTGAGGGAAAGAAGATGGGGAAAATAAAATAGAAATTTAAAAATTTGATCAAGGAAGGAGTATATTAGAATTGGCTGAGGTAATTATCTTACATGAGTATTTTTTTCAATTGTGGAACATGAAGGATTTAGAAGGTGGGTTAGTAACTTGCAACTACAATTTATGATGGTTTTTAAGATAACAATTACAAGAGATTGTCTTCGAATTTATGAAAAGGAGAAAAAAATGTGTTTGACATGTTGGAAAAAGTTAAGAGTCAAATTAGTTTTACTAGTGATACTTGGACATCTTCATAGAATATTACTTATATTGTTTTGACAGCTCATTTTATTGATGAAAATTGGAAATTGCAAAAAAAGTATTGAATTTTGCCAAAGTTGAAAATAGACATACTGGAGAATGCATAGCGAAGTGTCTTATTAGTAAAATTTGTGAATGACAACTTGATAAATAGGTTTTTACGGTTGCATTTGACAATGCAAGTACAAATAATGTAGTTGCCAAAGAAATGAAGTTTTTTTTCTTAAGTAGAAGTCCAAATCTTGCCTGTGATTGTTTTCACGTGAGATGTTGCGCTCATATTTTGAACTTAATTGTTCAAGATGGGTTGAATGAGATTGCTAAGTCTATAGAGAAGGTTTGTGAATGTGTGAAATATATTAAATGTTCAACTATAAAGAGTGATTGTTTCTACAAATATGTAAGTCAGTTGAATGCACCTTAACATTCTTTAATACTTGATGTGAAAACTAGGTAGAATTCTACTTACAAAATGATGTTGTGGCTTTAGATTTCAAAGTTGTTTTTGAATATTATAGTTGCTTTGATGCGAATTTCATGTCCTTTTGAGGATGAATGTGAAGATATAAGAGTGATACATGAATGTTTGGCTCCATTTTATGAATTAACCGAAATTTTTTTCGGCACTAAGTATCTTACATTAAATATTTTTTTCAACATGATTTATGAGCTCAAGCTTCAATTGATGGAATGCTGTGGTAGTAAATCATATTTGATGTCATCAATGGGAAATGCAATGTTGGAAAAGTTTGATCAATATTGGAAAGAAACAAATATGTTATTGGCGTTTGCTTTGATTTTGGACCCTAGATCAAAAATGATTTTTGTTGTGTACTATTTTACACGATTTACAAGGAAGAGGGAGACGATATGGTCACAAAAGTGAAACAATATTTGACAAACATGTATAATGTTTATTCAAGTGTTGAGAAGTCTAGAGGTAGATGTATGTCAAATAAGCCCATTATTGAAATTGAAAGTTAATCAAATATTCATCCTATTGGAGGCTTAAGTAAGAGATTGCAAGGAGTAAGCAAGTTGATTATGGAAGGGTCATCAAAGAAGCCAACACGAACTGATTTGGAGAATTATTTGGACGAACCAACTATTCCTTTATGGATGAAGTGCATAAGTAATTTGATATAATATCATGGTGGAGATTAAACATAGTAAAATATCTTATTTTGGGAAAAATTGCTCAAGACATTTTAGCCATTACTATGTCAATCGTCGCCTCCGAATTAACATTTAGTATTGGAGAGCAAATAATTGGCTCAACTAGGAATAGTTTGAGCCCGAAAACACCGGAAGCTTTGATATGTGCCCAAAATTGATTGAGGAGTGAATATGAAGGTAATTTATATTTTATATCTATGCATTTTTTTTATTTTTGATATATTTTTTAACATATATATTTTTCCCTTACTATATTTTTTCCTTTGAGGGAAACAATAGAGCTCATCATCAAATTTATTTGGAACAATGAATATAGAATGAGAAGATATTGATGATTATGTTGATGAAAATAATATTCCAACATCTTCATGTCTATAATCACCGCTAGTGCTTTCTCCACCTTTGTGTGATTTTATTAGCTGGTATGGAATTACTATGTTTGTGTGACTTTATTTGATGGTTTTTTCCTTGAGGACTTCTTATTTGACTTATTTTGAAAGTGGTTTGATATGATTATTAATGCGAAGATATTGTTCTAAATTCCTAAATACAAGAGTGTTTTTTATCCTTTTTTTATTTATGTTATTTTTGGTTATTTTAGGCATTAAATATCAATTTTATTGTATATTATATTTTGTAATTTTCATAAAATATAATATTAGCATTAAAAATGTTAAAGGCATTATTTTAATGATATAAAATATCGAACATTCGGTCGATCGTTTGGTCGAACAAAAAAATGTCTATGTTTGGTTTGTTTTAATTCGGTCAAATTCGATCGGACATGCTTCGGACGACGGTTGGACAAGGACATTTGGACGTCCATGCCCACCCCTATCCTTAGCCATGCAATCAGTTATTCCAACCGAAGTTACCAAGCTTTCTTGCCTTGGTCTAGCCACAAGTGAGACCTTGGACTTAATCCACAAATGAGCAGAACCCAGACCACGTGGTTGCCTTTGCCATACCAAGTTGTTACCTTAATTGTTGAGCAGGATAATGACCATGCAGTTCCAAAATTAGGGCCGATCATTTGGTGCAAACCGACCGAGCTAAATTTTTGAACTTCAAAACTGATCGATATGGAAGGCAAAACTGACCAAAATTTTTTTACTGGTTCGGTTCGGGTTAAACAAAAACCAAAAAACACACAACATTGTACAGAGCCAACTACAACCAAATAGAAAAGAATTTGAAGAAAAAAATTTTATTTGTATTCTTTGGAGAACATTTTCGTGCAACCGAATAGTTGATCCAATACCCATCTTCCCAAATCTGCATATTGATTCCAAAGAAAATTTGCAATTCATGGCAACACCTATAAAACCCCAGCTTCGGGTTAGGGTTTTACTCGCCTCTAGTTTTACCTGGTTCAGGTTAGTCTCAAGTCGATTCGATTAAATTTGAGTCAGACCAGTTTTTTAACTATGATTATGGGTTGAGAATGCCTAACATGAAGATAATAGCTTTAATCATACTACAACATAGCATGAGTTATTAATATATACAAAAGGTATACAAATTTTGTTTATGTGTTAAAAAGGGTTTTAGGGCTACATCTAGGTTGTTACAGCATTTAATATCCGTTTGAAAATTTTAAAATATCTCATTTACATGCATCTTAGGGATTTCAGACTACCAAATTACCCATATGGACCCAACTTAATTTGAGTCACAAATTTTTACCCAATTGAATTCAGAGTTTTGAGACCCAATTAGCTTTCTTGCCTCAATTGTTGCCTATAAAGTCACTTTTAGGCCTCGAGTTAGATTCAACTTTTGTCGGTCTCTATTCGATCTTTCCGACAGTGTATATATTGTATATACCATCGATGAGCCCTACTAGATCCATGAGTTGCCATATGGTTCAGATCGTGACACATGGCAAGATCGAGACCATTCAATAAAAATTAAAACCAAAAGCTTGTTTTTTGCCCTATTATTTTGGACTTTTGCACCCTAGCGCTGCCGTCACTTTTGCTCATTGCCAGTGAGTATCTGATTCACCTCCAGCCACCAAACTGGTACAATCGTGACCGCCTCGCGGCCGGCTATCGTTCCATAACAGTAACCATCGCCGACACTGCAACAGTAGCCACTGGTGACGACATTTTTATCGCCAATTCCCACCACCGACGCCACCTTTCGGGGTATTTTTCAGCACCAGCGAGGCAGATCACTCAAACAGCTTGTGTAACACCCCAAATCCGGTTCACGCTCGTGAACTGAACCGGGATGTTACTGGCCCCGGTTAGGTCCGCTAACCCGAACCTACTCATGCGGATCCAATCTCGGCGTCTTAAGATGAAGATACAACTCTCAAGCATGGATGAATGCAAAAACCCTAACATGGTACTACATGAATGATATGCAATCAGAGTACACACCAAAACAATCCCGATAAAATTTAATAAAAATTTTGAAATATGACAGACAGAATTTCCCCTAAAAATACAATTAGGGGCCACCCTGTCAAATATACATATAAAAATATATATAACCAAGTATCAAACAATTTCATTCACACAGAATCTAATCTACTATACACTCATTCTGAAGCTTGGGTTTCAACCCTCAACGCTTCCACTGCGCACTCGATTCATGTTTCACCTCTTGTCATTATATCTTAGTTTTTCATCATGTCATAACATTATCTCATTGCATTTAATCATATCCTATCATATCTTAGCATTTCACATCATTCACAATATAAAAGCATCATAAATAAAATATAAACACTCAATCAACTGACATGTGTGCAAGCGACCACAATGCTCCTCCGTCCAAGCTGGCTCATCCATCTCGTGCTTATCACCTACATATATATAAGAAAAACGTCAGTAACAAGCGTTACTGGTCCGGAAAATAAAATAACTATAACAAACTGGCTATGAGAGCAAACTCTCATCTGAAAGCAAACATATACTTCCTCAAGAACACTCTGAAGGGCACTACTGAGGAGCCACTGGGCTGCAGACCCGGTAGCATCCCGAACTTACTGCTGCTGGTACTGTGCTACTCTCAGCACTTCTTTTCAGTACTTCTCGTGAAACTTTATCCTAAGCCCTCTCCTTACCTCCATATTTCTCCTGGCCTTGAGCACGAAGGCCGAGTACTCTCAGGCAGTCGCCTTTAGTACCCTTTGAACCACAAGTCCGGACATGCGCTGTACTAAACAGTACCCGTAAACCTCCACGTTCTCCGGGTGTGAGGAACTCAAACGCGGAGTTGTCAGGATCCCTCGGGAATGGAACAGTCCGCTGGCACTAATCCAGAGCCCGCTTTGACTGTCACGGCATCCTCTGCATGGTACGTGCAGTCGGTTTCTCCATCTCTCGTCTCACTGAAAACTCGATAAAACTATATATATAGGCCTGGGAAGGGATTTATATAATAGGCCCGAAGGCAACTTGTGGTGGATCTTGTTTTCGAAATCATCCTCGAGGGATCTCATCCTCGAGGGGTTATTAATCCGGAAAATATTCGGTTAAATGACCCGAGTTAAGTGGGATCCAATAAAACACCACTTAACCCGTCCTGCAATTAATAACATAAACATACAATAGAAAAGCGTAAAACAAGACGAGTCCTAAACGGACCTGGTAGAAGCTCCAAGCGTGTCATCGCGCCTAGGCGGCAAGCTCCTACTCCGTACCTACACATCAAAACTAAATACTAACGCCCGCTAACTAAATGATGCATCAAACTCGTTATGATTAAACACGCTCACAATACAACATCTACCACAACAATCAACAATTATATAACAATAATTATGAAAGAAATTCTAACTCCTATTCATACCAATCTTATCGTGTTTTTCTAAGTTATGTCGTAATAACTTATCATGCTCTCATTAGATCACTTACTATTTATTCGCAATCACTCAAATCATACAATCATCCCTTTACTCATAATTAGACATTACTCATGACGGTTAATCAAATCTAGCATACTGTGCTAACATTCATCATGACAACTAGTTAATTCTAGCATGCTATGCTAACAATCATATTCAATTTTAAATAACTCAATCGGAGGTAATTATACCTCACGTCGTCGGCAATCGGCGACGGCTAGGGTTCCATCGCGCGTCTCGGAGCTCGAACTCGGCGCTCCTCGGCGTCCGACGTTCGATCGGGCTCCACTGGGTGAGCCCCACAGAAGATCCGGTGGATTCCGGCGAATCCCAGAAATTCCGATTTTTCGGCGGTTTTCCGGCAGCTACTGGCGGTTTTCCGGCGGCTTCCGGTGGTTTTCCGGCGACAATCGCCGGCGGCGTCTACTAGTCGGAAAGGGGTCGTGTTGGGTACCCTCGGAACCGGCTCGGCGAGCCCGACTCATCTATGACCTCAGTGTGGCCAATGGAGGCGGCGGCTCGCCGGAAAACGGCAAAACAGAGGCCGGCCGTGGTGGTTGCTAGATCCGGCCGGCCACGGCGGCAACAGCCTCCGCTCCGGTCAGGAAGCGTCACTGGGTGGTCGACGGTGCTGAGGCGACCACCTGATCGTGGTGGCGATGCTCGCCGGCGGCGGAATCGGCGACGCGACCGCAACGCGGCCGCGGCGTCGCGGCGTGGTTTCCTCGCGTCGCGGCGGTCCGATGGGGGCCGGACCTGGTCGGGGCGGCAGGGCGACGCCGTGGCCGGGCTGGGCGGCGTCGATCGGCGGCCAGGCGGCGCCGGCCGTGGCGGCGGTGGCGCGCGAACAGGGGCGGCGCGGCGAGGGTTTGGGCGTGGGGGAGAAAAGTCGGGGTGAAAAATTAGTTGGGTGGCAAACTCGTAAATAATACTTGACTCGTCTCCGTCTCGAGTCAAGTATCATAACTAACTCGTATTAAATCCTAAAAAAATTCATAAAAATCGGGAAAAATCCCGTAAAATCAAACAACAACAAAAAAATTATAATGGTATGCTCTAGAACTATCAACCCACCCAAACTGCCCGAACGCGTCCTAACGCGGTAAACGGCCTAATACTAATTCTACGATCCACTATATATAAAAATAAAAAAATGACTGGCATACTCTCATATATCTGATAACTCATTCTGTTCTGCTGTGTTCATGACGTTATCATCATATACTTGGGTACGCATGACCCTCATAGCTCATACACGCGACTGGCATTGGCTCGGTACACGTGTCCTGAAACTGACTCAACTCGAAAAAATAACGGTCGACCCGACCGGTTCTAAATATAAAACCCTAACTCGAATCGTGGGTTTTACAGCTTGCCCTTGCTGAGATCTTTCATTTGAGACCGACCCCTAACATCGTCGTGGTCACAATCGCCGCCTACGACATCCCCACTCCCAACGGCGATTCCCCCACTTTTAAAGAATTTATTAGGGGTCACTTATTATTTTTGAAATGAGTCGAAATCGAGTCAACTTTTAATTACAAAATTGCTATTGAAACCTTCCCCCAAAGTTTCCTCCTCTCACCCCGATCACCACGGCTGCTGCACAACCACCAACCTCCGTCGAACCATCGCTGAGCTGTCCCCCACCTTCCTGGCCATTGCCCAGAACTCCACAACGTGAGGAAGTCACACACCCAGTCCACGCTCCTGACCTCGACTCTGTCACCAGCCACGCCGCTCCACCATCGTCATGCCACTGTGACCGTCCCATCGACCTAGGTGACCCTTCCCCCCACCGTGCACCTCATCAAGACAAGCCCAAGGCCTAATCGGGCAAGCCCCAATCGACTCAAGGCCGTCGTCATTGCCCTCACCCTCACCGTGGTCACATCAAGCTTGTTGAGCTGATGACACCACCCACGCCCGACTACACCACCCCACCGATCAAAAACTACCAAAAAATGTCAAAAAATGCCAAAACCCCCTAGATTTGCCAGAAATTGCTGGATTTTTGCCAAATTTCTCTTGCTACACCCGATCAAACTTCGGATGCTGCTAGGTGCCGAATTCGACTCCCAAGATGCACGACCAAACCCAAATCGTCGCTGATTGCCATCACCACGAGGTATAATTACCTTCGACCTTATTATTTAAAATTGATAATTATTAGTATAACATGTTAAGATTTGATTGATTGACATGATGAAGTGCTTTGATTGTGAATAAAATGAAATTGCATGATTTAAATTTTATTGAATGAATGCTAATGATCTAATTAAGTAAATTAAGTACGAGTTGCTAATTAACTCCAATGTAACTTAGAAAATCATGATGTGGTTTGATGTGAATGCATTGGTATGAGTGTGTTATTTAGGATATGTGAATGCATCATTCAGATAGTGGGTATTAGCTTTTAAATTTGACGTAGGAGCTTGCTGCCTAGGCGTGTGGATAAGATTAGAAATTCTACTAGGTCCATTTAGGACACGCTTCTAATTTGATCTTCTCTTTTATTGTTATTTGATTTGACACATAAGTGGATATATTGAGTAGTGGATTTATCATATCTCACTCTACACAGATCATTTAGTCAATCGTATTTTTGGATTAATAACCTTTGAAGATGAGATACTTGAAATTTGTTTTAAAAAATCAAATCCACATCATGATGCTTTCAGGCCTACTATATTATAATCCCTACCCAGACCTATGTATATATATATTTCTCAATTTTTCAATGAGATGTGAGACAAGGGAAAAATCAACTCACACGTACCATGAGTGGGTGCACATGTAAAAACCATGATTTTTATTACAAGACTCAAACCTAAATATTATGAAATACATATAGATGAATCGATATGGTTGGTTATCAAGTCGACCGGTCATGGTTCGACTTAAGGTCACCTAGAAAATACCTATTCATGATTGGATGATGGGGTGTGAGAATTTAATGAAGTGGCTCGTTGAACCTAGGAAATACCAATGGATGATGGGGTGTGAGAATTTAATGAAGGGGCTCGTTGAACCTAGGAAATGTTAATGGATGATGGGGTATGAGAATTTAATAGAGGGAATGGTTGAAGTGTATATATATGCAGGAAGAGGGAGTATTTCATCCCTCATCTCTGTCCCAGACGACCTCCCCAATACTGTGTGAGTATTTCATCCCTCATCTTATTTGTTTCCATTTGGATTCTTGCATGCAAAGTTTTGTTAGAGACGCCTTTGTTAATCTCTAGCGTCTTATGCATGGGGTTCTTGTCGACTGCTTGGTATGAACTGCTGCGAGTCTTTGGGGTCCGGTGTTTGTTTTGTGTTTTGTTAATGGATATGTCAAAATGGACCTGACAACCAAAAATGGATATGTCAGAATGGACCTGACAACCAAAATGGATATGTCAGAATGGACCTGACAGCCAATAATGGACATGTCAAAATGGACCTGACAGCCAATAATGAACATGTCAGAATGGACCTGACAGCTAATAATGGGCATGTCAGAATGGACCAGACAGCCAATAACGGACATGTCAGAATGGACCTGACAGCCAATAAATAACGGACATGTCAGAATGGACCTGACAGCCAATAATGGACATGTCAGAATGGACCTGACAGCTAATAATGGGCATGTCAGAATGGACCAGACAGCTAATAATGGACATGTCAGAATGAACCTGACAGCCAATAAATAACGGACATGTCAGAATGGACCTGACAGCCAATAATGGACATGTCAGAATGGACCTGACAGCTAAAATGGATATGTCAAAATAGACCTGATAGCCAAAATAGATATGTCAGAATGGACCTGACAGCCAAAAATAGATATATCAGAATGGACCTGACAGCCAAAAATGGATATGTCAGAATGGACCTGACAGTCAATAAGGACTAATCTTAGAATAAACTGGGAGACCACTTAATCTCAGAATGAACTCAGAGCCTGTAGAACTACATTGAGCTTGATCCCAACATGGGTATATAGGCTAATCAAGATTGTTTGATTTCAGCTCACCTAAGGAAAATTACATGTATGGTCGGTGGTCCTTTTACGAACTCAGGGTAGGAGAATGAATAATAAATTGGACTTCCTTTTATTTTCTTGTGTTATACATGTGGCTTTGGGAAACGATCCAAGACTATGGAGTAACGCCCGGACTGGTTAGGGCTGGTCGTTACATGGCTAATTTGGTTTAATTTGGTCGTTACAAGGTTAGTTTGGTTTAATTTCGAGTAACGCCTAGCCGGCTGGGCCCAAGTATTGTGAAAAAATGGCGGGTCGTTACAGCACGTGCCACTCAAAGCGGACTCTGGATTGGTGAGTGGGTTGTTCCATTCTAGAGGGATCATGACTTCACATTTTCAGTTCCTCAAACTTGGAGAAGTGTGGAGGATTACAAGTACTGCAATGTAATGCATGTCTAGACGTGTAGATTCAAAGGGAATTGAAGGCACCTGCCTAAGGGTATTCGACCTCAATGCTCAAGGCCATGAGTTATACGAAGGATGTAGGGGGCTTTAGTATAATGGATTTCCTGAGCATGAGATAGTATGAAAATGTCAAGGCATATGACCAATCAAAATGGGTTGTTATTCATGCTGAGGCTTACAGTTCCTAATTAATGCCATTATAAGTGATTCTAATGCAGAAGAAATGATTAATTTTATTTAACATGAAAGTTATCTTTCATGTGTCAATTTGATTATTTAGTTATTTCTGGACCAGTAACACTTGTTACAGACTTTTTCGTATTATATATGTAAGTGAGAACTTGAATGACCATAGAGGAGCAGTGATGCAACAAGCACATATGTACCTGTTGAAATAGAATGACAATGTGATGCGATGAACTGCTACGACTTTTTTTAGATAAATGATATAATGTTTGATTGTAGGAAATGTTGTGTGAAAATTATAAAATGATATGTGTATGATAGATATTATGAATAGAAGTGAATAGGATAAGCTAATAAGGTGAAGACCCAACTCAGAAAGATAAAGTTTATCATGATGTGGATTTTGTGTGAGAAGTAAAATGTTTTGGCAATGTTGTAGGTTTTTTCGTTACATATACATATTATTTGTTGTTAACAGGGTGGTCTCTATTATACTTTTAAGGGAGACTATCTGTTTGGTCTCAAAAATTGTTGTTTTCAAATTTTTAATGGATTTGTTTTGTTTTGAATATAGATTACATGTCATATCATTCATCTAGAATAACGTAAGAACCTAAACATCTCATTCATACATTGAATATTTTCATCACCATCTTTAAATATCGAGGGTAGATCCTGATTAGTTAACTGAATGAAATAGATTAACGAACAGTTCGGTCACCTTTAGCATTTTCGGTTCGATTAGTGAGTGAGCCGAATTTATGAGTACTGTTTAAAACAGCGCATGTTCAAACATATGGTTTAAAGGGTACTGAAAGTGACTGCTTGAGAGTAGTCGGCCTTCGTGCTCTGGACCAAGAGATATATGGAGGAAAGGAGAGGATTTAGGATATACTGGTAATCCCAAGGGATCAGAAATTGGAGACAACTCACATATTATCACGTGGAAAACTCCCTTTAAATTATCAAGTAGAACCCGTAAAGAAGACTTTCACAATTGGTGTAGTCAAAGTGTCAAACACCAATGTTTATCTCTCTTAATCCAAAAGATAGCTCAATGAATAAGATTTTTTTATTAGCCTATACTCATAGTATGAATATAATCTACGACTGATGTGGGATAAACCCAACAAGGAGGCAAGGTGTTGGGCCGAGCGAAGGTGCCGATTGGCTCATGAGTGCGAAGGTGTAGAGTGGGAGGTGCCAGGGATGGGGAGGAAGAGGGGGAATGAGGAAGAGGTGGAGGTGGAGGAGGGAGGGCCATGGGTGGAAGAGATGGCACAGTTGCTGCCGTTGGGAGAGAGGAAGAGATGGGGAGGGGAATGAGTTAGAAAGAAAGGATTTTATAAGTAATTTGGTTTCGCGGTTGGTTTTGGTTCAGATCCGTTCCATATCGAAATTAGTCGCACCTCCTAAAATTCTTCACTTTCTGAAAACCAAACCAAAGTTAAGTGGAACCAACTGAACTTTTTTCGGCTCCGTTTGTAGGTTTTTCAGCTCAAACCGAATTATGCTCACCCATCCAAATCTCATGGGAGGAGGTAAGTGAACATGGTTAAGGTAGCTGTGATCTAAGGCCACACATCTCAGAACTGAACAGAGATGGAGAGGGAGGTGCTCCTCTATATATACCTCATCCCAAAACCATCAAGGGGGGCTCGATCGTGTTGCTGCAAGAGAAGGAAGAAAACAAGAAAGAAGAAAAAGCAGAAGGGGAGGAGCCCCCTCGCCAGAGAAGCAGCTCTGGCAACCCCCAAGACCACTAGTGATATCAGAGCCACTCTCGATCGATTAAGATGTAAGATACTTTTATAGGTGATGTGTGTGCAAAGACTGCTGCAAGTCCAACTGGCAGGTATGTTTTCTGTCTGCTTTCTTTACATGTAGATATTTTTTTTCATAAGTTGTCTGGGTAACAGTGTATTCAGGACTGGATCAGAATTATGTGGAATTGACCTTAGTTGAGTTGACAGGTCATTTCTATGGGATGATATCAGACTGTTGGTAAGTTAGATGTGAGCAAGGCATGCTGTAATACTGGTAGAGGTAGAAAGGGTATAAGGTTCTCATCTTATACCAGATTCAGATGTCAGTAGATGTCAGCATGAATTTGGCAGGCTTGTCATGATGGGCTTAGAGACCCACTAATTCTGTCCATTGCATAAGAGATCTGGATGAATTGGATGTTGACCAGGTGTCCGTCCTTTGTATGTCACCACATTAGTCCTACTTCCAAGGAACGTGGTCTGCATAATGGGAAGGAGCTTGAAGTGGGTAGATAACTTGAGAGGGACCACTTCTAGAAAATAGTAGTGAATGAGGATGAGTAGTGAGACGTAGGCTTGGACATAACAAGGAAAAGACCAGGACCACCAGTGCCTACGAGATTAGACATTTGACGAGATTCTACTAAAGATAAGGCACCGGATCAGTGATTGCCGTTTGAGGGCTATTCAGCACTGATAGAAGCAGCCACTCTAAATTTCAGGAGATCCGAGTGGGGTTTAGCATAAGTTGACCATCATATGTGTCAGCATCATATTCTAAACCCCTCTGGATCAGACACGCATGATTGGACAACCTGAACCGAGTTAATAGCAGCCAAGATATGGCAGAGATAGTAGTAGATTTATGATGCATATGAGTAGGATTAGATATTTCTGCATCTAGGTAGTGCACAACCGCCGACCGAGTGCACAACCACCGACCGAGTGCACAACCACCGACCGAGGTGCACAACCGCCGACCGAGTTGCACAACAGCCGACCGAGTTACACAACCACTGCCCGAGGCGCACAACCGCCGTCCGAGATTCACTACCACTGACCGCAGACGCACTACCGCCGTCCGTGTATTGCTCATCCACCGACCGAGTAGATTAGTTAAGGTTTAGTAGGACTAGAGTTTGAGGAACAAGGAATAGTTACAGTGAAGTCAGCAGAATAGAAAAGAGTTAAGGAAAACGGAGGTTATTCCGATAAGATGGCATAGGATCCGACTTCACAGCTCTCTTGCAATTAGTGTTTTGACCTGATACCCTTGGGTCAAATGAATATTGCAAGACAACCCCATCAGACACTGTTAGTGACAGTCTTATGGGGATGCGCATGGACAGAACCAGGGAATATGACTGTATGACCTTCATATGGGACGGTCACAATGATTCGATTGTGCAGATTGCATGATAATACATCCATGGGCCACAATCAATATAGATCGGATGGTTAGTAGACAATCACACACGCTGTTGAACCCATTTAGTGATGGGTCAACCAGTGATAGGAATTTGACTTATATTAGAGTATTGGGCATAGATAGAGGGTTAGTGAGGAAGGGTTTTCCAGAAGGATAGTGATTCCCTTGTGTTTTGCCAGCACGATTATGTTCTTACCTTGAGACATAGGATTGAGCCTTGCCCTGAGTATAGAGGTACCTTTATGGTATTGATTAGGGTTTATAGTGCAGGTATATGTTGTAGACCTATCTTCCGACAAGGATTTCACCCCAGCTTGAGAACGATGTCGACAGGGACTTCAAGCAGGATAGACCATGCTGACCAGACAGAGTGATATCAGTGTATGCTCATCTTCATTGATAGCTTTGCTTGAGAGTCTACCACAATAGTAGTAGTCATGTGAGTGAAGATTAGTGCTACAAATCGGTATGGGACGGCAAGTCACACACCACTGAAGAGCGGACAAGACATGTATCGAACCTCATTATGAGTCCCCATAGACTTGAGGGGAGACAGTGGTTCTTTGGGTCGTTTGAACCCCACCCGTTTAGAAGTGCGTGACTAGTACACTATCTAGAAACATGTGCCTACTGTTACCTGATTGAACTAGAGCCACTTAGGAGCCATTTCTGAGATTTGTCATTGATTGACTATTCCACAGACTGATCACTTGTGGCATAGTAAATCATGGTGATCTTAGAGACAAGTCCATAGTCCTACCGAGATTTTAGCCACCTAGTACGCTACATAGGGATTTTATTTCCCCTGCCATTTGCATGACACCCTAACCTTACCATAGATCAGAGTGACATACCCATGTAGCAAGTTTTTCTTGGCCTAATGGATTCCCTGTTTACCTTGCATCAGATACCACATGTGAGGATGAGATGTCCCCTATTGAGAGTTCTTGAGTAGTGTGACTAGATTTCCATGAGATTTAGCCTCCCTTCCTATAACCCAAAGATGACAGACAGCTTTCCACTCACCCCTCTAGATATTTCAGTTCTACTATCAGTTGTCCAGATTATTGAGATGAGTATACATTGACCAGAGTATGTCACAGACCAGATGCGGATTCTCCAGCCCCATGCAGAGTATGTTATCATACTCCTTGAGACATGCTATGTATGTACAGGTGTTCTCGCCGCCTTTTGCAGTAGTTAGTGGTGGTATAGATAGTCACCAGAGCCATAATATACAGTAGAGTCATAGCAACTATCCTTGTTTTCTTATGGAACAGAGTGAGATACTGACTCAGGACCGAGTCAACTAGGAACCAGTGAGAGGTCCAGTTCCTTATACATGGACACCTAAGAGTTGGATCTAGACTACCGATAGTGAGCCATGCAGTTCATTAGCCTATGCACTTGTACCTAACAGGAGACTCAACACACTGTAGGATGGTTGTAGAACCTAGGAATAGAGTTTCCCGAGGGTACATGTAGGTGACTGTTCACAGATGAGGATCAGAGGGACATGGGTAGATATTAGCAGGTAGGCCTTGTCCTCGACGTAGTCTTCCTAGATACATCTCAGAGTAGCACCTTGCGGTACTCTAGAGTATTTGCTTGACCAAACCTAGTAGGCCCTTAGGGGTGATCTAGGTTCTCCCGCCGAATTAGCAGTAGGGATCAGAACAGAAGAGAATCATGATGGTAGTGTTCGAACAGGCATAGAAAGCTTAGAAACAGAATGTTGATATTGGCAACATCACAAGCAGAACCCGCCATGACAGCGCAGTTATAGTGAGGAGGTACATGGCTATCCAAGAGTAGAGGATACAACTGGTGTGTATCTAACTTCCAGGTATTAGTTCAGTAGAACCTCCTTGAGTTAAAATTTTGAGGACGAAATTTTTATAAGGAGGTAAGATTGTAAAACCCACGACTCGAGTCAAGGTTTTATATTCAGAACCAGTCGGTTAGACCGCTATTTCGAGTCGAGTCAGATTCAGAACACGTGTACTGAGCCGATGCTAGTCGCGTGTATGAGCTAGGAGGGTCATGCGTACCCAAGTATATGATGATAACGTCATGAACATAGCAAAACAGAATGAGTTATCAGAATATAGGAGAGTATGCCAGTATTTTTTTATTATTTTTATATATAGTGGACAGTAGAATTAGTTTTAAGCCGTTTACCGCGTTAGGACGTGTAATGAGCGGTTTGGATGGGTTGATAGTTCTAGAGCATATCATTACTATGTTTTAGTGATTGTTTAATTTTACGGAATTTTTCCCGATTTTTATGAATTTTTTTAGGATTTAATACGACTTAGTTATTATACTTGACTCAAGCCGAAAATGAGTCCAGTCTTATTTACAAGTTTGCCACCCAACCATTTCTTCTCCACCCCCGACACCATCCCCTTCCAAACCCTAGCCGCCACCGCCGGCGCCATCATCTCCTTGCCACCGGGCGTCGCCGTGCCGCCCCGACCAGCCCCGGTCGTTGCCAGGTCACCAAGATGCCAGAATTGTCGCGGCTACGTTTTGGTCGCGTCGCCGATTCCGCCGCCGCCACGATCAAGTGGTTGCCTCGACACCCTTAACCCCCTAGCAACCTTCCCCGAGCCAGAACGGAGGCCAGCGCCGTCCATCCCGGCCGGATCTCCACACCACCATGGCCAGCCCCTGTTTTAGCCATTTGCCAGCGAGCCACCGGCTCGGCTGACCACGTCGACATCGTGGATGTGTTGGGCTCACCGATCCGATTCCAATGGTACCCAACATGACCACTTTCCGGCTAGTAGACGCTGCCAGCGACTGTAGCCGAAAACCAGAACTTGCTGGAAAACCACCGAAACCCGCCGAAAAACTAGATTTGCAGGAATTTGGCAGATCTTCCGTGGAGTTTATCCAGTCGAACCTGATCGACTTCAGACGCTGACGAGCACCGGATTCGAGCTCCGAGAAGCTCGACAGAAACCCTAGTCATCGTCGATTGCCGATGACGTGAGGTATAATTACCTCCAATTTGATTATTTAAAATTGATGATGATTGTTAGCATAACATGCTAGAATTGGTTAGTTGTCAGATAAATGTATGACTATGAATGAAATGATGATTGCATGATGCAATTAATTGAGAATGAAGGTTAAGTGATCTAATGAGGTAGATCGAGTCAGAGCATGATGATGATCACGACATAAGTTAGAAAAACATAATAAAATTGGTATGAATAGGATTAGTTAGAATTATTTTCATACTTATGATTATTTGATTGTTGATTGATATTTATTGAGTTTGATGCATCATTTAGTTAACATAATAAAATTGGTATGAATAGGATTAGTTAGAATTATTTTCATACTTATGATTATTTGATTGTTGATTGATATTTATTGAGTTTGATGCATCATTTAGTTAGCGGGCATTAGTATTTAGTTTTGATGTGTAGGTACGGAGTAGGAGCTCGCCGCCTAGGCGCGATGACACGCTTGGAGCTTCTACCAGGTCCATTTAGGACTCACCTCTGTTTTACGTTCTTCTATTGTATGTTTATTTTATTATCTGCAGGACGGGTTAAGTAGCATTTTATTGGATCCCACTTAACTCGAGCCATTTAACCGAACAGTTTTTCGGATTAATAACCCCTCGAGGATGAGATCCCTCGAAGATGATTTCGAAAACAAGATCCACCACAAGTTGCCTTCGGGCCTATTATATAAATCCCTACCCAGCCCTATATATATATATATATATGTAGTTTTCTCGTTTTCAGTGAGACGAGAGATAGAGAAACCGACTGCACGTACCATTAGCAGATGCCGGACAGTCAAAGCGGGCTTTGGATTAGTGCCAGCGGACTGTTCCATTCCCGAGGGATCCTGACAACTCCGTGTTTGAGTTCCTCACACCTGGAGAACGTGGAGGTTTACGGGTACTGTTTAGTACAGCGCATGTCCGGACTCGTGGTTTAAAGGGTATTAAAGGCGACTGCCTGAGAGTACTCGGCCTTCGTGCTCAAGGCTAGGAGAAATATGGAGGTAAGGAGAGGGCTTAGGATAAAGTTTTACGTGAAGTACTGAAAAAGAAGTGCCATGAGTGGCAATGTACCAGATAGATTGGGATGCTACCGGGTCTGCAGCCCAGTGGCTCCTCAGTAGTGCCCTTCAGAGTGTTCATGTAGAGCATATAATGTTTTCTTTCATATGAGAGTTTGCTCTCATAGCCAGCTTGTTATAGTTATTTTATTTATCCGGACCAGTAACACTTGTTACTGACGTGTTTTTATACTATATGTCGGTAATAATCACGAGTTGGAGGAGCCAGCTTGGACGGAGGAGCATTGCTGTCGCTTGCACACATGTCAGTCGATTGAGTGGTAATATTTTGTTTATGATGCTATTATATTGCAGATGTTGTGAAATACTAAGACATAGTATGATATGATTGAATGTCATGAGATGATGATAAGATATGATGATGTGACATGATTGAATGCTAAGACACGATGACAGATTGTGTGAATGAAGTTGTGTGATGTATAGATACATGTTTGCATATATGTTTATATATATTATTTTGACAGGGTAACCCTAATTACACTTTTAGGGGAAATTCTGTCCATTTTATTTTAGAATTTTCATCGATTTTTATCGTAATTGTGATGGGGTGTAATTTAGTTTTCATATCATCCATGTAGCATCATGTTAGGATTTTATGCATTCATCCATGCATGACGAGTAATATCTTCATCTTAAGATGCCGAGATTAGATCCACGCGAGTTGGGTTCGGGTTAGCCGACCTAACCGGGGCCTGTAATATGCCAGTTCGGTTCACGAGCTTGGACCGGATTTGAGGTGTTACAAGTGAAGAGCTTGGAGTTCCCCTAACACAACCTGATGGAAAGCAATGACGGCGAGCCCCACCTTCACTAGAAAACCTTTGAGAAGTACCTAGCTGGACTGTGGAGAACCTGCAAGCAACCATCTTTCCAGTGCCCCTCTAGCCAAGCCACCACCACCAGTGCACTCCTCTTATATCCATCAATAAAATCGAGGCAAGAGCTGCCACCAGAGAATCCCGGGGGCCGAGAAATCATCTCGAAGTAGCCCACCAGAGCAGTCAAGAGACAAGAATTGATGAACTTGCTAACATCTGTTCGTTCAGCACATACCATCTCCAGCCACGTTTCAATGTCCATCAGACTCCCATCATCACCAAATACCCCTCCAGCCAAGCGCCACCTCGATAGCTCCATCAAAAAATCACCCGAAAAATCCTTTGCCAAAGTAGTGAAGATGCAGAACGCCGCCAAGTTTGCAGCATGCATACGGCCAAACCAGGCCATCTCTAGCCATGCCATTGTTGGGTTTATCCCATATCGGTCATAAAGGTTATTGGTGATTTGTATATAGGCTAGAGAAAGCATTATTCCTTGAGTTAGCTTTTGGATTCAGAGAATCCCGTAACACCTATTGCAAGTTTTCTTTGGTTGTTTAAAGTCCCTTTTGGGGACCCGAAGGGCCTAACAGTGGTTTCGGAGCTTGGGTGGGGGCCTAAAGGGCCCAATAGCCACCACCTCTGATCAACTACCCACACTGTTGGCTACAACACACGACCAAACTCTGTTGTAGTTTGTTGCCATCATCATCGGAAAACAGTGATAAAGATCGGACAATAATCAAGTCCGCCGGAGATTCCCGGTGTTGTCGCTGCCAAGCAACACCGATCGCCCCTATCAACGATCTATTGATCTGGGTGGTTGCCGGTCAGTGTAGCTTCCAGAAAGCTATCGCCCTAAGCTTCAAGGGCGGTGTTGCACCACTTAGTAGTTGGGTTCGTCAGACCCATTTATGGTTGACCGAATCCACTTTCTTGCCGTGGCCACGACTGCAAGGAGCTGACCGCGAAGGCAAGTCACATCGACGACCTAGCCACATGCAGCCCGACACACCGAGAAATTTGTAAAGCATGTGTAAGCCTCCGAATTAAATTTTGATTTTTAAAGTCTTCTTAATCTCAAATTAAAATGAAACTTACTATCACACCATTTTTTAGATTATTTTAAAATTTTAAAGATCAGAGAGATGTGACCTAGGACATTGGAGGGTAAAAGTCACTATTTTGTGTAAATAAAAAAATAAAAAAATAGTAAATTTGTAGTTTTTAACCCACCAAATCTCCTTGCATTGGGTGCACAAAGAACATAATAACCATAGCAGACATCAATCTTCTAGAAATGAAAAGAGTTGAAAAGTTTGTGTACTTAAATAATGAGTAAAAATCAATTATACACTTTTTTTAAAACCAAAAATATTAATGATACCCCTATTTTTAAAAAATGATCTCTTACACTCTATAATAATTCACATTGTTTAAACTCTATTAATTTTTTATAACTTGGCCAAAATTACCAACATCACCTCCAAATTTTACTATGGTGACGTGGTTGACCTCGCCACATGATCAAAAGGAGAATAATTTATCCCTCCTCAGCGTGGACGGAAACGCAGAGATGATGGTTATGGAGAGGTGCTGACAAGGAAAAATAACTTGAGACCTTTCAGTTTGACCTTTCCCGGAACCCGGCGTGGCGCCAAGCTTCTCCATAGATCACTCTATTTATATAGTTAGTTATTAACCACTATACCTTCCAGACAGATCTCTCGATGTGAGATTTCTTTTTCACTTTCGTGGGTATCAACTATTCCACTTTCATTAGGTTTCCCCCCCTTCCCCCTCCCCCATTCGATGGTTCATAAATGAATCGAGCTAATACCCCCACTAGAAAATAGTCTACAAAGTTTAGTGACTTCTCTACCATTTGATCCAATAAATCGGGTTTGGATGAAAACATGCATCTATTTTTCTTTTTTAAAAGTACATCGAACTCCAACATACTCAATTGAGACTTTGATCAGTCGTACATATACGGGCATGGATGAATTATTAGTTTATGCCAAATAACGATTCAGCAGCTTCAAATTCTAAGTATCAACGATCTCCGTAGTTCTTTTATCTCTGAATGCATATAGCATTTTTAGTCAACTTCATAAATCCTTCGTATCATTGTAAGCGTTTGCAAAACGCTTACCGATAGCAAAGCATATTGCAGTTCCTTTGTTTTTCCACCTTTATCAAGAGAATGGATCCTCTCATAAAAGAGTGTATTGAAAATGAACGTGCAAATAATTGTATAGATGCCATGTTTTCCACGCATGTTGAACCATCCTCCACAGGAAACTACAGGTTATCCTCTAATCATGCAGAACCCAGGTCCGATACCAAGCCTATCAAATTCAATATCTGCAAAATCAATGAAGGGATTAGCAGACACGATCAACTTCTCCAACAACTTATCATGGTAAGCAGGGTAAATCTTACGCTGTTACCAGATCCAAAAGCACAAAGGGGGTAGATGAACGAGGCTACTGAGTTTTCAATCATAAACGATCTCTCTCGCACCAGCCAATACCTGTTTCGCATCATCTGTGTAGCAATGAAATATATATTAAAAAAAGGCTTCAGAGTCGAGCGGCAAACAATTAAAAACGAACCTTGACTAGGGTATAAAAAAATGTGCTTGTTCAAATTGATGGGGGGACAGATAGTTGGGATCAATTAATGTTGCTCAAAATTTTGTGCTTTGTTTAAGTCATAACATTAAACGTCAATCATTAAAGGCAAAAATTAGCATATTCAAAGTCGAGCGGCAGACAATTAAAAATAAACCTCGACTGGGGTATAACATAAAGATGTGCTTGTTCAGATTGATGAGGGGACAGATAGTTAGGATCAATTAATGTTGCTCAAAATTTTGTGCTTTGTTTAAGTCATAACATTAAACGTCAATCATTCAAGGCAAAAATTAGCATATTCAGCAGGACATAATTGTGCCTGAGGGTGGTCCACCACCGTGGACCAAGGATGACATTTTTGTTCACAAGTAAATTGAAATAGCCCCTGATTCAAATGAGATAAAAGCATGACGGCCCGCCAATGAAAAGAATTCAACCAGTATGACCAGACTACAGACAAGACTTGAGCAAATTACAACACAGATGGATATTCAACTCATTTAAGTTCATTTCACTAAGGAAACAAATCGAGTGGCCGGTTACACAGCTCAATCAGAAGAAACTTCATACCCATAATAAAAACACGAAGTGAAAAACACACAGACCTTTGTTATCTAGAATAGTTTTGCATATACTAACTCTTGTATCAAGGGACTGTAATTTTTAAAACCACAAAGCTATTTCAATTCCATGAGAAGTTAACACCATACCTGTAACCTTCGCCAAAGACACATTGACTGGAACATTGAAATTAGTCTCAACTGCAGCTTTAGCAACAGCAACACCAACAGCTACACTATGCAATAGGTCCAACCCTGAACAAATAGAAGAGAGGATGCCACCGACTAGACAATCACCTGCTCCAGTGAGACTAACAATTGATGCAGGGAGGGCAGGATAATGTACCACATAAGGAGTTACACTTCCATAATTTGCCCTCAAACTGAAAGCAAACTTATCTGAGTGACAGTTTGAAGAAACAAGTTTGAACAAATCGCCTTTAACACTTTTATTTACACCTGTCATCATTATGCTTCTAAGATGTTTGGGCCCTTCCTTTGAACACAACAGCACTCCATCTTTTCCAAGAGTCACAATGATTACCTTAATGCCTTTGTGCAGTAACGAACAAACTGCTGATTTTAACTTTCCAAAAAGTCTTTGCGGTGATTCTCCTCTACTGACCCGTTCAACTAGTTGAAAATCATTATTACATGACAAAGCATTTGCCATGGAAATAAGCTCATTTTCATTAGGGGATGTCCATGTTACCTGCCAAAAATTTTAAAGAAACAGGAAGCAACTGTGAAAACTTTCTTGGGCATATAGTGAAACTTCTACAGGAAATGGAATTAATGAACTTATCACAAGTACTCACATATTTAGCAATAGTTGCAACTCTTTTTGCCTTTGTAACTGACACAGGCTCAAACCAAACTGGTCTACTAGAATCTGCAGCTACTGAAGAAAGCAAAGTTCATGTTAGGCAACAATGTAGAAAATTGCCAAAATCAATGAGGTAGATGCACTAACTAGAGGCAAGAGCTAAATGCAAAGTTTATGAACAACATTGTTTCCTCTGGCAATAAGGATCAATACTATTAAAATAAATATTTAGTGGTTTTCTTTCCTAACAGCTTGAGCTTTTGGGATAAGTGGTTAGACCATCTAAAATTTATATAATATCAGAGCTAACGGTCTAAGTTCAAACTCTATTGGCAATATATGTTATATTACTGGAGAAATATTAATTTGCCTCATATTATGACCAATGGACAATTTGCCCCGTGTTTGTGTTTGTTCACATGCTAAGTTTTAAAAAGTTTGCTTATACATGAGGGGCGGGGGGCGGGGGGGGGGGTGTGGGGGGTGTGTGCTGTAATAAATATTTAGTAATTCATTTTCCTAATAGCTTAAATTTTTGGGACAAGTGGATAAACCATCTAAAATTTACAAATACAATAAAGAGGGCATAACAACAGGGGGATTTGATTAAAATGTGTGACTCAAGACAAGATTTTCAAAATCAGATTTTTTTTTAAAAAAAAGAAACAAAGTTTCTCACCTAAAAATGGAGAAAAATTAAGTGTAGGAAGAGCAAATCGGTTTACTAAGGTGAAAATTTTATGAATAAAATCATGACTCACAACGTATTAAGTGCATTTACTTTTGCAAACATCACCGAGGGAAGGAATACTCATATTCGCATCAACCATCACTACTGTTGCAGACCTTATTTGCAGGCTAAACTTCCATATCCAATCTGGTGTCAAAAACTTTTCCTGCAGCACAAAACACAAAATTATATAATAATGAACACATCCAAATCGTGAAACAGGAAATAATACAAACTTACAACAGCTTCCACATCAGCAACTGCAGCATACAACTCTCCTTGAGTATCAAATATGTTGGAAACCACGGGCGTCCTAGAGCCATGATGTGCATATATGCCTGTTTCAACATCCTGAGCTTTTAGGAACATCTACATAAAGTCCTAAAGTTTATATAAAATGGCAGTTCACTGATGAAATAATACTTTTACCTTCAGTAGAAAGACCGTATGAGTTCCAAAGATCAATCAGTAATTTTCCTTAAAAAACACAAGAACTTAAGATTACCATATACTTTCTGGTTTCAGGGCATTGCATTCGTGGGGGATGTAGAAACAACAACAGGAATTAACAGTAGTGCTATTGTACTTAATTAGGAACCACCTGGCATGTCATGGCCGACGACACTAATCATGAAAGGCTTGTCACCAAGTTTGAACATGCATTCCGCAATGTTTCTAGCCACTCCTCCATTTCTACACAAAACCTATTTAACAATAAAAAGGGGATGGATCGGCTTGCCTTATCCGCAGGGAAATCAAAAGGATTAAAAAAAAAAAGGGAAAGAACGAAAGAGAAGAATAAGAAGAAGAGGTACCTTGCCGGGAGTAGTCGTGCCGGGCTTAGCGGGGAGAGAAGGCTGGGCGCAGATGTCCAAGGCCATTCCTCCAACAATGACCGGCGCTGGTTCGATGACCGGCGAGTCCAAGAAACGGATGTTACCAGCACAATAATAATTGTGAAGAGAAGAAGAAATGGGAAAGATGAGGGGTTGGGGGGATGGGATGAGATGAAGGGAGAGCACGCGCAGGCGCCGCCGAGCGGAAGCGGACGTCTCCCCCGGCACCTGCTCGCCGCCGGCCATTGATTTCAACTCCGACGAGTCACGGAAAAACCACCCCCCGCCCACCCCGCACCCCGCACCCCCGCTGGACGCCTACTCTTCTCCAAACGAATGAATAAATGAATAAATAAATAAAATAAAATAAATAAATAAATAAAATAAATAAAATAAATAAATAAAAAGACGAACATAGGCAATCCAACGGCCCGAATTCTATCTTATGCAATAACGACATGGACCCCACGCCTTCAATGAAATCAACGGCCGCAGTCTTCCCTCCGAGCGTACCGGGAAACTTTGCCTTCCCGATATTGCTTTGGCGCCAAATCTCTGTCCCCCGCTCTCCATCATCGCCAAACCGAAGCCCTATCCTTTCGGTGGTGGATTGCTTCGCCGACTCACCTCTCCCAGGTGAGCTTCGCCTTTGGATCTGCTCCTTGCTAGCATTTAACTGGGACCCTTTTTTACGCCAAAGACTCTGGCTTTTTGGTCCAACATCGTGAGTTTTTTTCAGTCTTTTCTGCGTCTTACCAGGTATTTGGTGATTATGCACGTACTTAAGATTTCGTTGGGAAGTTGTTGAGTTGTGTTCAAAGGTGGTCAAAAAGTTTTTCGCTGGCAGCAATTGGAAATTTAAGGAAATGGGAAACTTGTGCCCTGGCGGACTTGTCGTGTTTTCGTCGGCAGCATGGTTGTTTTTGGATGTATGGATTGCGCATTTTTATTCGGTTGGAAAGTCTCGAATGTTGAAGAGTTCACTGTTATCTAGGTTTTTATTATTTGTTGTAATCGATGTTTTATCCCAAACTTCTCAGAAAGGGTTATTATTCCGACAATTCAACAATCAGTTTGAATTTGGGGATGTAGAAGGAACAACGATCAAATACTTGAATGTATTCTTTCATCTAGTTTTGTTTTGGGGGATCTAGTTTGCCTTTGTGCGTTGCATTCAACTAACGATCGGTTATTTAGTTCGATAGTGGTCCAATTATTAAGTACTAATTCATTTCTTACTCAGAGCCCAATTATGTATTCTTGTCTATGATACCATGTTTTTGTTGTTAAGGACTTTATACTAAGATTGAGGGGGATTTACTTGGGTCTGTTTCATCAAATTCTTGGCTGCGTTAATTGTCATTGCTGTTAAGCTGTCCATTTTGACACAGTGGTTGTATTGTTTTACCAGTTGCAATCATGTGTGGAGTTACCACGCGAGCTGGAGTTGCCGAAAGCACTCACATATGTGAGACCTGCCCATCACTATGCTGTACCTGTACGCATTTTGTTCACACAATTAAAGGAGAGAAGGTAGTGAAGATCCTCAATGTAGGCTTGAAGGGAAGAAAACGGTTAAGGTTGAAGGAAATCACTGCTGCTTACCAGTTTGATTTTGAAAGCATGACAAGTTCTGGGGATGACATTCAACACAAATCTTCTTCAACTTCTTTATTGCAAAAAGTCTTGTACAGCATTGTGCAAGAATCTGTGCAGAAGTTGATACTGAAAATTTTGTAGATTTAGACGATTATGGTATGACTCTGACAGAATTCAAGAACTCAATTGGCAAGGCTAAGAAGAAACTGAAGATCTTGAGATCAGGAATTTCTGGAAATGGGGATTCTTTTGGTCCATGCTCAATTGTCAACCCTGAAAGATCTGATCCTTGTAAAGAAGAAACAACTGAACTAGGAGAGCCACTTAGCTGTTACATTCTGAAACTAAAAGGAAAGAAAGTCAGGGCTCAGAAATGTCTCAACAAAATTCCAGATTTTTCTTCTGCTGCATCAGGAGAAGATTTTGTTCACGACTACATTATGCGAGAGCAGTATGTGTCAAATGTTATTAAAAGGGAAGAACCAGATCAGGACGTGAAATACTCGATACACTCTCCCCATACCCTTGCTTGTTTGAACATTACATCCACAAATACAAGAAATGTTGAGGATACACATGTTTCTTGTGCCATTAAAGAGGAGGTGGACATAAATTATGTAGATGATTGTGTTGAATCTTACCCTGATAAATGTTTCTCTGTTCCTTGCCTTGTAGACGCAAACTTGTTATCTGGATCAACTCGTGATGAGAGGAAAGAAGATAAATGTAAAGATCAAATGCGAGAAGTTGATTTTTTGCTTCAGAAAATGTTGTGTACTTGTCTTGTGCTGGATTGCCTCCTAAAGTTGATGAAGCAACCAAAACAAAAATATTGCAACCGTGTTTGCAGGACAGTTCACACAACTCTATTACCCAGGCTTGTTCTTACTTCTCATCCCTTGATTGCAATACTAATTTTACGAGCACAGATGAAAGCCCCAAGGAATCAAACATATTGGGTTATTCCAGGATGATCAATCTGACACCTGCGTCTTCTGAAGTTAAGCATGATGTGACCTGCCCTGCAGATAACTGTTCTGAATCTCACCTTGATAAATATTCCTCTGTTCCTTGCCCTGTAGATGCAAATTTGTCATCTGGATCAACTCGTGATAAGAGTGAAGAAGATAGATGTAAAGATCAGATGCAAGAAGTTGATTTTTTTGCTTCAGAAAATATTGTGTACTTGTCTTGTGCTGGATTGCCTCCTGAAGTTGATGAAGCTACCAAAAAATTATATTGCAACCGTGCTTGCAGGATGTTGCACACAACTCTATTTCCCAGGCTTGTTCTTACTTCTCATCCCTTGATTGCAAGACAAGCACAAATGAACGCCCCGAGGAATCAAACATATTGGGTTATTCCAGAATGATCAATTTGGCATCTGTGTGCTCCGAAGAGGTGACCTTTTTGGAGGCTCAGGAAACATTTCCTTTACTGCAGTGTTCGTTTCCAAATCTGAGTGTCACAGACCAATGGGTAATCTCAACTGAATACAAAAGCACTTCATGTCTGGGATCTAGTCAGCAAGATTTGCTCTGTGAAGCCAAAGCATCATTGGATTCAGTTAGGAACAATCAAAGCACTTTCGTGGAATCAAGTTATGACAAAAATGAGCAAGATGATGAAGCATCACCGGATCCTGACAAGGAATGCAAATCTTCCTGTTATAACATTCCAAATGATGATAGTTCTCCTCAGAAATCTACTTTACCTTCCAGTTCTTGTAGATTTAGTAATGCTTCATCCTCTATGAAAGAGCTTTCTGAGCATACATCAGTGCAGGTTGCTTATCCTGCTGAATGTTTTACTTCCAATGCCATCCCGAATTGTAAAAGAAAAGTCTTGAGCAATAATGATGAAGAAACGCTGGCAGTTCATGATGGTGATTCCATATCTCCTGGTGAAAACATTCAAGTGGTTGAAGTCATTGTTGCTGATCCTGATTTTCAAAGTCAATCTACTTCACCTGCCATTTCTAGTTCACTTGATAATGCTTCATCCTATATTGGAGAGTTTTCTAAGGCGACTGTTGGACAGACTGTTTGTCCTGTTGAACTTTTTACTTCTGATGTTGTGCTCAATCAGAAAAGGAAAGCGTCACCTAATTACATTGATGACTGGAAGCTGAGGAAACATCCTAGAATACTCTTATCATCTAGAAAGGTATTTTAACTGCCCTTGTCCATGGATATGTACTGTCTGCCATTTCTTTGTGTTTGGTTTCTTGAACTAATCCTTGGTAGGTGATTTCTCCAACACCTCAAAAAGGCTTCAACAAGCTATGGATACTCAAGAACTTAGCGGGACACACCTTTCAAGTAAGAAAATATTAGACTATTGCTAACAAAAAAGATTGACTGATATGGTCTAGTTGAAAGTAAGAATGAATTTTATCAAATATGTGTACTTCCTGATGGACGACTTGGATGATAAAACATGAGTACTCTTTGTCAGGATTAAATCTTAAGGATACACAACTTCCCTTGAATGCCTTTGATATAGAGTGTAAATCAGGCAAAAGTCTTGATGGTTCTTCTCCTTCCTCTTTAATGGGGAAAAGCTCTTTCAAAAATTTAGCACACAGTTTCGCTTCAACTGAGACAGATGCACAAAAGGCCATTAGATTCTCACAGCGACAGATGCATGATATTGAATCCCTTGCAGCTAAGCTTTTGAAGAAACTTAAGTGCATGAAAACTATTGTAGAAGAAACATTGCGTTATGCTGCTTCCCCTCTACACCTTTGAAATATACTGATGAAGAGGTACATTTTCCATTCGTTGAGTAATAAACCTGTTTATTGATTGCATTCACTGTAGATTTTCAACTCTCGTGAATACAGCTTATTAGCCAATGTTTATCGTTAACTCCAGCATTTACAATTTTTCTTTTATCTGTCCTTAATTTTAAGTTTTAAGTGCAACAATTATTGATGAGCAGATCATGATCTATATTTCCTGTTGTTTTCTAATATTTCGGTTGTAAGAAGTTCTTCAAAGCTTATCAAGATTGTGGTTTTACATTGGATAGATTAGAGGTGCGGCTGAGAGTGCAAGTGAACTAGAAGATGGTGCAAGGAGATTGCTAGCCATGATGGCACGCGATTGTAATCGCTTTTGTAAAATAATGGTACGTCACTGATAAGTTCAAAATTTTATCGAAAACATTTTATCATAAATTAAACTGTCATGATAATATTTTTGTTACTGTTTGTGAATGACTACAGAATTCAACCAGCAAGAAAGATAGCAATGTTTCGGTTGCCCCCAAGGAGAAAAAGATCATGTTTGCTGATGAAGCAGGTCGTGAACTCTGTCATGTGAAGGTATTTGAAGATGTACATAATCAAACAGATTCCGATGCCCACTAGTTACAAAGTCAATAGGAATCTGTGTGCTTCGCAAATTTGCCTGAAATAGGTTTGTTGTGCCACATTCGGCTGGGAAGATGTGTCCCTTACCCGTGAATGATAACATATTGATTGCCACTTCCCGGTTAGATGAATAACAGGCGCTTCAAATTAATAGTTTGCGCTTCAAATTAATAGCTTGTGAACATTGGAGAACTGATTTAACTTTTTAGTTTCCTAAGTGAGTGGGCTTCGTCGTGAAAAATGGCTCAAAGATAACTGTGTGAGATTGTACCGCCAAGAGGCACGAAGAGTTTTTTTTTGTGTGCAGAAGTGATGGTAGATTATCTTCTATTTTATAATATTACTTCTTTCTTTTTAAATTAGCTTACTTATCAATCTAAATGAAGAGAAAGGAAGTATGTTTGATGTCTTACAATTATAATTGCATGAAAGCTACACGAGAAAAGATAAGGCGCAAGTTTTTTGTTAGTGTATGCCGTATCTATGTTTATTGTTCATGTTGCCCAAACGTGGCAAATAAGTGTATAACCATCAATGTCATTTCTTTTTATAAAAATAAATATTTGACTGGCTTTATGATTGTTGCAGCTTCTGGAAATTTCATCCACTGCTGTTAACATGATGACCGGTTGATTGCACAATAGCCGGGTTTTGTGTTTTTTTAACAATTGAAAAAATATCGTTTGGGGAAAAAATTATTGATTTATATTGATTAATTAATGAGTAATAATTTATAACAAATTTATTGTTGTTTGTTTGTGTTGGGTGAGGGTGACATGCGTGGTGCATATTACATTAGAAATTATATTAAAAATAAAAGAAAAAAAAGGTGGTGGGGAGGGGGGTGCGAGGGAGAGAAAGAGGAGCCCATTAAGAAAGTCCAACATAAACCTCCAAGCAGCCCAATTCACCCGCTGCGGCTAAACCCCTAGCAAGCGGCCGCGCTTTCCCCTCTTAAACCCTCGCCCTTAGAATGCCTCCTTCTAGCCTCCACTCTTTACTTAGCTCCCTTTTAGCTCATATATATATATATATAAAAGGAAAACTTTCCTGCCCTTAAGTCTAATCCTGGCTGTCCATGTGATCGGACAGCCCATATTTGATTTAAAAAATAAAAAAAATTTCTCACCCCCTTGTTGCCTCTCTCCGCCGCTGTCACGCCCGCCTCAGAGGCCACCCCATCGTGTCACTGCCCAGTCACGGTCGTCACCACCTCGCGGTTGGCACCCTGCCATGGCGGGGTGGGACGCCCTTCTTCCCCGCTCTCTTCTCATGGTTCCCCAGAACCACGAGAAGGGAGCGGGGAGGAAGGGCACCCCCCCCCCAACCATGACAGACAAAAAGAAAACGGCCTGATCTTGGCTGCGCAACCCAATCCGGCCACGCCCAGCCATGTCCGGCCACCCTGTGGTCGGATGAGCCTGCGGTGGGCCGCCCGCAGCCACAACGATGTCGGCAGAGATTTTTTTTAAAATAATAAATCTAGACCGTCCTTGTAATCGGATTTTAAAACCCGTGACTCGAATCAAAGTTTTATGTTACCGAACCAATCGGTTCAACTGTTGGTTTGAGTCAAGTCAATTTCATGAACCACGTACTGAGTTAAGGCCGGTCGTGATTTATGAGCGATGAGAGTTAAGTGTAACTGAATATATAATGATAATATCGAAAAGATAGTGAGAAATGAGTTATCAAAATATATGAAAGTATGTAGTATTTTTCTTCTTATGTATTTGATTGTAGAAATAGTTTAGGCTGAATAATGTATTAGGACGTGTTAGATCATATTCGGGTGGTTTGTTAGTTATAGAACATGTCATATGGATCTTGTGGTGTTTTTTTTATTTTATGGGATTTTTTCTAGATTTTTTTAAGATTTATTACGAACTAGTTATTAATTTAACTGAGTAGAATCGTGTCAATACTTATTTACGATTTTGCCATTGGAGTATTTCATCTCCTTTCCCGACACTCCCCCACCCAAACCCTATCGCCACTCACTGTGTTTGTCGCCGCCGCCACACTGCCGCCGATTGACACCGCCCTGACTTGCCGTGTCGTCGTCGTGCCGCCCCAACCAACCCAGGCCACCATCTTGCCCCCACAACGCCGGAATCGCCCCACAAGCCACGACGCTCCCCTTGTCGATTCGCCGCTGCCATGACCCCGACGACCACCCCCTTGACCCACTCGCCTAGCGCCGCCGTCGAAGCCAGTCGTGGGCCTGATAGGAGCGACTGACCGAACTTGACGCCGCCGCCGGCAGTCATCGCCGCCGCGGTCGCCCTTGCCGTCACCACCATTGGGACGAGCTCGCCGAGCCGGTGCTAACTCTTACCCCCAATTGCCCCGCCAGAAAACCGCCGGAGCAATCGTGGGAAAATTTGATTCACTAAAATTCGTCGGAAATCAACTAATCTTCCGCCGAATCCCTCCGATGGAACCCTATCGAACTTCGGAAGCCATAGGGTGCCGAATTCGAGCCACGAATCACGTGAGGTATAATTTATTCTAATTTAATTATTTAAAGGTACTGATTATTAGAATTGCATGCCTGGATTGGTGAATTGTGTCTTGTAATTATATATATAAATGTAGATTTGATTAAGGATAAAATATGAAATTTGTTTGATTGAGAGGTGTTAAAAATGGAAGCTAAGAAATTAATTAGGATAACTGAGTAATAATCATGATCTAATGCAAACTAAACTAAGTAGACTTGCTAGAATTGACATAGGTTGATGTGACTGTGATTGATGCGTGATGGATGTATGTGTGATATAGGATGTATGACTGCATCATGAGCAGGCGTTAGTATTTAGTTTTGATGTGTAGGTACGGAGTAGAAGCTCCCCGCCTAGGCGCGAGCTCCCGATTGGAGCTTCTGCCAGATCCATTTATGACTCGTTCTCTGTTTTACGCTATTCTATTGTATTTGATTTATCATGTACAGGATGAGTTAAGTGGCGTTTTATCGGATCCCACTTAACTCGGGTCATTTAGCCAACAGTTTTTTTGTGGATTAATAACCCTCGAGGATGAGATCCCTCGAGTTAGTTTTTAAAATTAAGATCCACCACAAGTTGCCTTCGGGCCTATTGTATAAGTCCCAACCTAAGCCTATATATGTATAGTTTTCGCGTTTTCAGTGAGAGATGGAATGAGGGTTACTAACGGCCACACCTTCAGATAGGGCGTGTGCACGGAAGAGCGACTCTGGAGCTGGGGAGAACCCACTTCGTTCCCGAAGGATCTAGACAACTCCACCTTTAAGTTCCTCAAACCTAGAGAAATGTGGAGGTTTATATGTAACACCCCAAATCCGGTTCACGCTCGTGAACCGAACCGGCATGTTACGGGGCCCCGGTTAGGTTGGCTAACCTGAACCTAACTCATACGGATCCAATCTCGGCGTCTTAAGATGTAGATACGACTTGTCATGCATGGATAAATTCATAAAACCCTAACATGATACTACATGGATGACATGCAACCTAAACTTCACACTAACACAATTACAATCAAAATTAGTAAAAATTATAAAATAAAAGGGACAGAATTTCCCCTAAAAATGTAATTAGGGGCCACCCTGTCAAAAACGTATATTCAAACATATATACGTATAGCAACGATAGCATTCACACATACTTCTAATCTATTATATTCATCATTCTCTGAACTTTGGGTCCTAACCCATCACACTTTTGCTGCGCTACTCTGATCATTTCACATTCTATCATGTCTCATGCATTTGAACATGTCATTCACAATATAATAACATAATAACACAAAATTAAACATTCAGAAATCTAACATGTGTGTGTACAAGACCTCATTGCTCCTTCGTCCAAGCTGGCTCCTCCAACTCGTGATTATTACCTACATATAGTATAAAAACACGTCAGTAACAAGTGTTACTGGTCCGGAAAATAAAATAACTATAATAAGCTGGCTATGAGAGCAAACTCTCATATGAAAGAAAACCATATACTTCCTCAAGAACACTCTGAAGGGCACTACTGAGGAGCCACTGGGCTGCAGACCCGGTAGCATCGCGAACTTACTGCTGCTGGTACTGTGCTACTCTCAGCACTTCTTTTTCAGTACTTCTCGTGAAACTTTATCCTAAGCCCTCTCCTTACCTCCATATTTCTCCTGGCCTTGAGCACGAAGGCCGAGTACTCTCAGGCAGTCGCCTTTAGTACCCTTTGAACCACAAGTCCGGACATGCGCTGTACTAAACAGTACCCGTAAACCTCCACGTTCTCCGGGTGTGAGGAACTCAAACGCGGAGTTGTCAGGATCCCTCGGGAATGGAACAGTCCGCTGGCACTAATCCAGAGCCCGCTTTGACTGTCACGGCATCCTCTGCATGGTACGTGCAGTCGGTTTCTCCATCTCTCGTCTCACTGAAAACTCGATAAAACTATATATATAGGCCTGGGAAGGGATTCATATAATAGGCCCGAAGGCAACTTGTGGTGGATCTTGTTTTCGAAATCATCCTCGAGGGATCTCATCCTCGAGGGGTTATTAATCCGGAAAATATTCGGTTAAATGACCCGAGTTAAGTGGGATCCAATAAAACACCACTTAACCCGTCCTGCAAATAATAACATAAACATACAATAGAAAAGCGTAAAACAAGACGAGTCCTAAACGGACCTGGTGGAAGCTCCAAGCGTGTCATCGCGCCTAGGCGGCGAGCTCCTACTTCGTACCTACACATCAAAACTAGATACTAACGCCCGCTAACTAAATGATGCATCAAACTCAACAAACATCACACAATACGAATAACATCCATCAACAATCAAGTAATCATAATGTAAAAATAATTCTACGTCATCCTATTCATACCAATTTTATACTGTTTTTCTAAGTTACGTCATACTCGATTAACATGCTCATATTTACTTATCTCACTAGACTACTTATCCTCCATGCACTATCAATCACATCATGTAACTTCATTCATACTCTGATATTCATCATGATAATTAATCAACCCTAGCATGCTATGCTAACAATTATCATCAATTTTAAATAAATCAATCGGAGGTAATTATACCTCACGTCGTCGGCAATCGGCGACGGCTAGGGTTCCGTCGCGCGTCTCGGAGCTCAAATTCGGCGCTCATCGGCGTCCGAAGCTCGATCGGGCTCCACTGGGTGAGCCCCGCGGAAGATCCGGTGAATTCCGGCGAATTCCAGAAATTCCGATTTTTCGGCGGTTTTCCGGCAGCTACTGGCGGTTTTCCGGCGACTTCCGGTGGTTTTCCGGCGACAATCGCCGGCGGCGTCTACTAGCTGGATAGGGGTCATATAGGGTACCATTGGAACCGGCTCGGCGAGCCCGACACATCCACGACGTCCACATGGTCGGCCGAGGCGGTGGCTCGCCGGAAAAAGGCTAAAACAGAGCCGGCGGCGATGGGTGGCTCGATCCGACCGCCCTGGGCGGTGATGGCCTCTGTGCCGGTCGGGGAAGGTCGCTGGAGGGCTGAGGGTGTTGAGGCGACCTCCTGATCGTGGCGGCGACGGTCGCCGGCGGCAGAATCGACGACGCGGCTGAAATGTAGCCGCGGCGCTAGGCGGCGATTCCGGCGTCACGGCGGCCTGGCAGCGGCCGAGGCTGGTCGGGGCAGCACGGCAACGCCGTGGCGGAGCTGGGCGGCGACGATCGGCGACCGGGCGGCGCCGACAGCGGCGGCAGCGACGCTGCAAAGGGGCGGCGTCGGGGTTTGGGAAGAAGATGTCGGGGGTGTGCGGTGGCAAAGTCGTAAATATTACTTGACTCGTCTCCGACTCGAGTCAAAATAATATTTAAGTCGTAAGAAAAATTCCAAAATATTTGGGAAAAATCCCATAAAATCAAACAACACCAAAAAAATCATAATGATATGCTCTAGAACTATCAACCCACCCAAAATGCCCGTAACGCGTCCTAACGCGGTAAACGTCCTAAAACTAATTCTACGATCTACTATATATAAAAATAAAAAAATAAAAAAATCACTGGCATACTCTCATATATTCTGATAACTCATTCTGTTCTGCTGTGTTCCTAACGTTATCATCATATACTTGGGTACGCATGACCCTCATAGCTCATACACGCGACCGACGTCGGCTCGGTACACGTGTCCTGAAACTGACTCAACTCGAAAAAATAACGGTCGACCCGACCGGTTCTGAATATAAAACCCTAACTCGAATCGTGGGTTTTACATTACAGGTACTGTAATGCAGCGCATGTTTAGACTTGTAGTTTAAAGGGTATTAAAGGTGACTGCCTGAGAGTGCTCGGCCTTCGTGCTCAAGGCCAGGAGTAATATGGAGGGTGTAGAGGGCGGAAAGGAATGAGATTTGATGCGAGTAGCGATAGAGAAATGGCCAAGGTATGAGAATGAGAAGGAAAGGGGGCGCTATCGACCCGAGGGCGACAACCCAATGGCGACGGCTCCCATATATGCCCTGATGAGAATTCTTGAGGAAGTATATGGTTTTCATTCAATAGGAAATTTTGCTCTTTATGCCAGATTGATATTAGTAATTTTTAGGGCCGGTAACACTCGTTACTGGCGGTTTCTATATATTATATATATATATATAGGTGAGAAATGCGAGGGATGTAAGCTATCGAGACTGTAGAGGTGCAGCACGGAACCGCGCACACATGTATCTGCCATGTGTAATGTATAATGATGGTGTGTTAATGCTATGTGAATGATAATTATGATATGTTTGTCTGGATGAATTGTTTATTATGAAACGAACGGATAAATGTGAATGAGTAGGGAGCCTTTGAGTTCAAACTCGGCTCAAATAAAAACAAATGAGATAATGATGAGATGTTATGGTAGATTGTTATGTATTATACTGTTTTGATAAAGTATTTATATACCCTTGTTGTGGACAGGTTGGCCCTCATTGCACTTTTCAGGGAAACTTTTTCCTTTTATATATATATATATATATATATATATATATATATATATATATATTCTTTTGGTTTCTCATTTTTTATTTTGTCATGTTTTTGCTTGTACGTCATGACATGCATGTATGACCGTGTTAGAACCCAATTGTTCCCATTTTATGCATTTCATGTTTCCATCTCTATCTTGAGACACCGAGGGCAGATCTAGGTCGGCTTAACCGAGTTATATTAAAAATAATTTTAAAAAATAAAATACTATAAAATAAAAACTTGACTCGCTCTCACACAGGATCGAGTCAAGTTTTAATTACAAAATAAATTTTAAAAAAATAAAATAATTCGGTAATAAAAACTTGACTCGCTCATTTCTGGAGTCAAGTTTTTAATACTATAAAATAAATTTAAAAAAATATAAGATTATTTTGTAATAAAAACTTGACTCGATCCCGCACATGATCGAGTCAAGTTTTAATTACAAAATAAATTTAAAAAATAATAATAATTTCGTAATAAAAACTTAACTCGCTCATGACTCACTCCTTTCTCGAGTCAAGTTTTTAATATTTTTAATTTTTTTAAATTGACTCGTTTAATTACAAAATATTTTTTTAATTTATTTCGTAATATTGACTCAATCTCGTGTTAGATTGAGTCAAGTTTTTATTACAAAATTATTTTATTATTTTAATTTATTTTGTAATATTGACTCAGATAAGAACCGAGTCAAGTTTTTTATTGCAAATAGAGTCATTATTAAGAAATAAATTTAAAAAATAATTTTTATTGACTCGAGTTAATTTTAAAAAAATTAAAAATATTAAAAACTTGACTCAAGAAATGAACGTGTCGTGAGCGAGTCAAGTTTTAATTATCGGATTATTTTATTTTATTACCGAATTATTTTATCTAGTCATGAGTGAGTCATTATTTTTTTCAATTTCGACTCAAGTCAATAGTATGAAATAAAAAATAAATAAATAAAGTAATTTATTAATAAAAACTTTGACTCGATATAATATTAGGAAATTATTTTTTTAAAAAAATATTTCATACTATTGACTCAAGTTGAGATCGAATCAAGTTTTTATTAATAAATTATTTTATTTTAAAAAAAATTATTTCGTACTATTGGCTCGAGTCAAGAATGAGTCAAATTTTTATTACGAAATTATTTTTTTTAAAAAAATTATTTTATACTATTGACTCGAATCGAAATTGACTTAAGATTTTATTACAAAATTATTTTATTTTATTTAAAAAATTTTATTTTATACTATTGACTCGAGTTGCGATCGAGTCAAGTTTTTATTACAAAATTATCATCCCCGTTTTCTCCACTGTTTCTCCCCTGCTTCTTCCCTCCTCCCTCTGCGCGACCACCGGCGACCTCACCGGGGGCTGGCAGGTAGACACCTGAACGCGGCCAGGCGAGGGAGGGGGAGCCACAGTGCCGGGCGAGGCTAGTTGGATTAAACACATTCAATATGAATCAAATATAAAGTAATATATAAGTTATTTACCTTAGATTATTAAAAATATTCTAAGGTTTAAGTGAAATCACAAATTAGAAATTACTATTGTTTACGGATTAAATTATTGGATCATTCGAGTTCTCAGAGAATATTGGGTCCAAGCGTGAGAACTAATAAAAACATACCTTTTTCTGATTGCGATAACCAAATAAATGGTAAAATAACTTGGCTAATTACAATTCAATGAATAGTTGCAACTACTGGCCAAGGAGGATCAATTAATAATAATTTCTTACAATTACCGTTTAAGTTTCTTATTTTAAAAATTAATTTAGATTACAACTATTTTATAATATTACCCTTCAAGTTTCCTATTTAAAAGATTAATTTAAATTAAAACTTTATCTTTTTTTATGAATGACTGCAATAATAAAGAAAATTATTAACATTGAGAATTAAGTGAAAAATAAATAAAAATATTGCACTAATTAATTAATAAATTACAAATAAAACGTATTTATATTCTAAAACACAATAGATTTATCTGAAAATTTGAATAAGTTGATATAAAATAATATATGACCGGAATAATAAACTGCGGTGAATCGCTTGGCCAAACAACTAGTTTTTTATATAATTCGCAGCCGCCTCTCACATGTTTACAACACAAGCTTCATTGCAAATCAGGACCTTGTGAAATATATTCCTTCAAAGCACGAAGGAGAGCCCAAATTGTTTCAACATACATTACAAACCAACGGCACAATGAATGTCTTCTCCAGCCACCATCATCATAACCTCATCCCAACTAGTCTTGAACGCATAATACAGCTCAAGTGCCAAGGAATTCTCACAATTTAACAATGATTACAAGATCACAAATTACCTAAAATTACCGGGTCCTTTGTTATCTTTGAAATCATCACGATTTCTAAAAAACTCACATTTACTGGAAGTTCTATTCCATGGGCGTTTTGAACTTGAATTAAGCCCTAAGTCATCCTGCAAAATGTGATCATGATCACCTGAAAGTGGCCAAAATGTAGAACCTACAGTCGAAGAAGAGGGTCCAGAATGCAGTTTTGAAGTCTGAATATTTTCATCCCTGTTACTGCCTTCATCCAAGTCTATTATGTCTAGCAGAGTTTGATTAATATCTATTTGCCAATCAATATTCTCATTCTTGATGTCTGGTTTGAAAAATGGGAAATGAGATGAGCTCGGGCCCCCACAAACCTCTGCAATATGAATCGAGAGATCATGGTTGGCACCAACTTTACCCAGATTGCATTCCATGATTGACTTCTCTCTTTGCTGTATCGAACAATCCATCTGTGAAGCCTTTGAAGCATCATTTGGATTGTTGATCTCAATTTGCTTATCTCTAACTTCTTGAACAGTGGCAGAAGAGGGGATTTCAGTGAATTCGAGTTTAGGAGGAGTCAATGATCGGCCAGAGAAGGGGATGCAAGTCATAGGAAATGCCTTTTCTGGTGGGACAGCAGGAGTGTAATTGGGAGGAAGAAGATCATCCCAATTCTCTAATAGTTCTTTATACACTTTGCGGAGAGTTACCTCTGTTAACCCTGTAACTTTACATATCTCAGCTTGAGTTTTTCTCTTGTCTTCCAACTGACAGGCAAGATAAATAGCAGCTGCAGAGATACTGATAGGGTTTCTACGAGTACAAAAGCATTTGTTGACAACTACTTCACCTATGTGGGTCGCAATATCCTGACAGACACAGATCATTACACATGCCAAATACTCGTACTCCAAGCTTTCATTTCTAAGAACAAAATAAAGAGAGAGAGAGAGAGAGTATAAAAAAAAGATACCCGAGCAATTGGATTCAGCTGTAGTAGTTTGCAGAACCGAGGCATGTGGACTGATATCGAGTTGCTATTTATTGGCTGGCTCAGCTTCAAAGCCTCACCGAGAATTTTAATGTACTTTCCTATCTCCTTCTGGGGAAGGTTGGCAGCAGTTGATATTTCCTGTTTATGCACAGATACTAAAAAATGATATAACAGGTATACGACGGGTATATGTTATGAAGCAAACAAACCGCAATTACGGTTAGCTTGAGTATATAGTAGTGATCCCCATAAGACATGCCGCACATCTGATGGAGATATATACTTCATGATTGGATAAAAAAGAAAGTGGGCTTTTGTGGAGGTCCTGAACGAGACAAGGGACACAAAAACAGATTCAAATGCATAACGAAATCAATATAAAAGTGGGTGTGAAAGAAAAAGGAGACAAATGGCAATAAGTATGGTTGACGATAGAGCAGAGTGGAAGAAAAAGATTCATGACCTGCACCATCAAATATTCAGATTTGGCGATGTGGATAAAAAAAGATAAGTTCAGAGAAGAAGGTACTCTCCCCGTGCGACCACTTTTATTTTACGAAGCAAATTGACACAGCCCTCTCTAAAAACCCAAAACTTGAATGCCCATAACGTATCAAAACCTATCACAATAAATAAGGTGCAGCAAGAGACAACACATATGAAAATTTTCTGAAGAAAAAAAAAGAAAGAAAAAGGCAATAGGATAATAGAAGAGGAGAAGATGAAAGGAGAATGGAGGACCTGCAAAGTACGGGGCTCCTGCGCCTCTCGGATGGCGTGTAGGAGGGCGGCGGTGGCGAGAGCCTCGACGTTGCGGTTCCTGAGACAGGTGACCGAGGAGCAATCACGGAAGAGCTGAAAGGAATGCTCCAGAATGTCCCAGTCCAGCTTGAGTAAGGAACCAACCTCCATGATCTGGAGGCGAGCTCGAAGGTTGTCCACCGGGAAAGCAGGGGAAGTAGGGAGAGCGGCGGCAGCAGAGGAAGAGGAAGAGGCAGGGGGAGAATCGAGGAGGAGGGAGCGCTCGAGCTGGGCGAGGAGGCCGGAGAAGGAGAAGGAGGAGAGGGAGGGGGTGGGGACGGACTCGAGGGACCAGGTGGAGAAGGCGGTAATAAACCCGGGGGACTCAAAGGGGTCGTCGTCGTCGTCGCCGCCGCCGCCGTCGTGGTCACTGGGATCGGGATCTGGAACGTGGTTGGACTTGGAGGAGGAAGAAAAGGAGGGGAAATCGAAGATGAGGTCGGGGGTGACGACGCAGAGAGGGCTGTCCTGGGCGCGCAGGTAGAACAGGTCGTGGGAGGCGGAGGCCAGCTCCTCCACCACCCGGCCGCAACCACCGCACTCCCTCACCCACCGACCCCCCGCCGTTCGCGAACTCCGCCTCTCCTGCCCAGCCGGGCAGTAAGGGCAGCCTCCTGACATTCACCACTCGCCCACTCCGACCGGCGCCGCCTCTTCCCTTCCCTTCCCTCCTCTCCACCACTCCCTCCCTTTCATTCACTGATCCATCGATTTATTTATTTATAAAATAAAACCCATAATATTATATTATTGTGTACATAAAAAGATGAAAATATAAATAAAATTAATATTTCCTTCTTCCCCCCACACCCCGCCCGTGTATGGCCATTATTGCTTGAAAAATAAATTCTGTGAATAACATATATACATAATATATGTTTTAATAAAAAATATAGGGTGAGAACCATCAGTTTGGCCAGAATTATCATAATAGTTCTCAAAGTTGAGTTTTTACAGTTAAATAATGGTTCTAATCCTATCAGTTTTCAAGATATAAAAGAAACATAATAAGATGATTGACATAATATGTGTATATTATATATATATATATATTAAATTTTATTAACAAAGATGGTTTGTAAACTCATTTTCGAAAAGAACGGAACTAAAATATTTGTTTACACTAGGTCTTGCCCTTCTTTTTTAATGAAAAAAATACCGCAGACTACACCGGGCGGGCAGCTACCTTGGCTAGAGTGGACAGCTAGGTCAAAGCAAGACCCAGTGTTTTTTTTAAAAAAAAAATAACATCATATAGATCATGAGCGACAAAATACAGAATTGCCATGAGTAGCTAAGTATTGGGCAGCAGAATTGAGGGGTCGAGGAACCCATCTGATAGATGTTCGTAGTTTACAAAAAACCTCCATAGCAAGGGAGTAGTTATACCACATAATGAGTCTGTTTTCGGACACAATAAATTCACAAGATTAAGACAGTCAGTAACAAAGTAGAGAGTTTTTCTTGTTCGGTAAATTTGAGCACACAGTGCAAGGCTCTTAGGTCTGCTCCGTTTTGAGTCACTGCAATCTGCAAGAAAGCCTTGATTGGAAAGTATGAAGTTGTGATTGTGATCATAAGCAATAAAGCCCCACCCAGCTTGCATATTAGATGGATGAAAACTTACACCAATACACATAAAGAAATTAAATTTAAGGGTGGAGTAATGAGGCAGAACAATGTTAATAGGTTCTGATGTAGAATTATCCTTATTTAGCTTCAAGAGGGGTGTTTAACCATGAACTCTGTGAGAGACAGAGCGAGCAAGATGATGCAAGTCTAGAACATCAGTCTCCCCAAGATGAAGCTGGTTTCGAGCACGCCAAATTTCATCTACAGTGACGAGCATTCTAAGAATCAATAGTTTGTCAGTAAAATCATCTCCGTTGAGAAGGAAAAGGCAATGGACAATAAAGTCCTCTCTCGAGCAAATTGAAGAGGGAGTCTAACATCCAGGCTGCAAAAGGAAAGTATGGCCTGTAGTTTCTACTTCTTGATTGCATAGTAAGCATAGATTATCATTGATAATGTGTCTTCTAAATAAGTTAATCTCTTAATACAATGTCTTATTTGTTGGTACATAAGTTGGTTAGAGTATACATCATAATACATCAAACAATACATAAAGGCATGAATCAAACACAGACAAAAACATGAAAGAAAACAATGACGCGCTAAGCACAAGTTTGTATAGCAACTATTTGTCTTTCTACCAAGGCTGACCCAATATACAGGAATACAAGACCTATATACGTTATAAGAAAAACGTTAGTAATGAATATCATTGGCCCAAAAAATAGTTATATAAGCTAGCCAATGGAAACAAACTTTCACGAGGAAAAAAAACCAATATATAAGTCGATGGAAATACTCAAAGGATATCTACTAAGGAGCCATCAAGCTGCAAACTAAATATGATCTTGAACTTAATTGGTGTTGTGTCATTATCGACAAATGCGTCTTTCGACTATAAGTGACCCCACTCTAAAAAAAAATACATATTCTGAACCATCTCCATACCTTCATATAATTCTTGATCCAGAGTACAAATGTCGAATAATCTCATATATTCGTCTTCAATACTCTTTGATACAAAAAGTCTAAGCATGTGTGATACACTATAATACTAGTCTTCTTCACACCTCTCGGAATGTGAGGAAGCTCAAAAAGTAGAGATATCACGATCCATAGAGAATAGAGAATGGATCAGCCCACCCTCTCCCATTGCGACATGCGTATGCGCCCATTTACGGTATACCCAAGGTGAAGTCTACCAACTCTTAGCTCATTGAAATCCCATAAAAACTATATATACGGCTAGGAAGCGATTTGTATAAGTAGGCCCGAAGGCAATGTGAGGTGGGCTAAGTTCGAAAACAATGCAAGAGATCACATCCTCGAAAATTATTAATCAAAAAAATAAAATACATCTAGATAGTACGTATGAAGTGAGGTCCAATAAAACAGCCACTTAACATGTCCTACGAACTAAAAAAGAAAAACATGATAGAGTAGAGTGATAAAGCTAAGGAGACTCATAACGAACCTGAGATCTAAACTCCAAGCTTGATGGCACATCTATGCCAAGCTCGAACTCTTGAACCTATATTGAAACTTATTGCTCAATAAAAGAATGACAACATTATATGATGCATGGTCATAATGTGTACTCACATCAATAATAACATTACAATAAAGAGCAATGTAAAACAAATGCACGACATGCAAATTGAGACATGACAAGCAATTAACAAATAAATAAATAAAACAAATCATGTAAATAAAAGAACAACTAAAAATAATAGTGGGCAAATATCATCAATAAAAATAATAAATAATAAATAACAATTTAAACACTCATGAAATAAATAAATAAACTTGTCAATAAATAGATAATTAATAAATACATAAAATAAATAATACACTCATCATGAATGACAATAATATCGTAAGCATAATACATATATTTATACGAGTAACTACGAGTAAATAATAACACATACAGGAGTAAGTAAATAAACAAACAAACAAACAATTAAATAAGCAAATAAATAGTTAATTGAAGTTAGAAATGAATAATAACAATATAATTATCAAATATATGAAAACACATCTATCCACAAGCAAATGATAACATGAGCGAGCAAATAAATAATAATTAATTATTTAATTAAATTAAATAAGATAGACATGAGTAAAAATAATATTAACAAGTAAACACATTATCAATAATAATAAATAATCATACAAAGATGCATTGTATACGACGAATAAATAAATGATAAGATATAAATGAAATAATGAATAAATGAATAAATAATTAAATAAAAACACTCATAACATCAAACTATGTCAAATCATGTGAATATACATCTAATTATTGTTGGGATCCTCGAAATACTGAGAATGGTAAAAAACAAGCGAAAACGGGCTGAAACGGGTTGAAAATGAGTTGTTGTGTCATTTGGGCGAGTTGGGTCGAGTTAGGCCAAGTCAACTAATTGCTGGCTGGATTGGATAGACTCAGCAAACTCAGGCGCAAACAGGTAGACACGGTCTAGGCAAGGGGACACAAATAGTGCTAAACAGGCAATCGGGTCTGACAGGACCGTTGGTATGCTCTTCACCAAAACATGCCAATGGCCAAGAGCCAGTGGTCGCCATCAGCCAGGATTGACGTAGGATAATGAGGCAATGGTGACTGGGGTGGTAACCGACAATGCCTGGTCACCGGCCAGCCAGAAAATAGCTGCAAAGAGGAGGAATCACTGCCGGAAATGATGGAGTCGTCGGTGGCGAATGAAGCCACGATGGCGGTCAGCAACAGTTTCAAAAGCTTGGCCATGAGGAGGGGAATTGATCTGGGTGGTCACCCCAACTAGAGATGGCTTGCTAGCATTGAAAAAAGCCCCGAAAGCAACAAGGGCATTGTAAATCAAGGGATCAATACACCATCGCTGGCTGTGGCTGCAGTGGTGCCGATGTTTGTGGAGGGTCTGGTTTGATCATACACCACGAGGTGGCCATGATGGTGGTACTCGATGGCCAAATATTGGCTGGAGTAAAACCTCTATTTCGGGTTAGGGTTTTACCCACTTGTTACTTTACCATGTTTGGGCCAGTCTCGAGTCGATTCGAACCAGACCAGCTTTCAAATCATAAGTTTGGGATCTAGATTTCCATATGAACATGTTATAAAGGTTAAGTATGCCCGATATATAGATGATAGAAGTTATACTACAACAGAGCATGAGTTATGAGTATTTATTTGAGGTATATAAGTTTTTGCTTGTGTTAGCCCAGGATTTTTGGTCTATATCTAAGTCATTATAGCATTTAGCATTTGTTTTGGCTTTCTAAGGGTACCTCATTTACCTACATCATAGTAATTTTGAACTACCATATTGCCCCTATGGGCCCAACTTAATTTGAGTCTCAAATCTTCGCTCGATCGAGCTCACAATTTCAAAGCCCATGTAGCTTTCTTGCCACAGTTTTCATCTATAAAATCACTTCCCCCACCGCCACCTTTCGTAGCCGCAGCGGCAACCCCGCGTCGCTTCCCCCACCCCTCCGGGCCGCCACCTTCCTCCCCGCCCCCGCCTGCAGCCGTGGCCCCTGTGTTCCCCCTCCCCGAGCGCCACCGTCCGCCAACCACCAGGCCAGCATTGCGGCCTCGCCGCCCCCGCCCACCCCCGTGCTCGCTCGCATTGAGCTCCGACTGCTCACGACCGCCCGCGCCCCGCCGCCGCCACACGTTTTCCAGTCGGCCCACCAACCCCCGAGCGGCGACAGCGTTGGCAAGTGGCCGGCCGGCAGCAAGTTAGTCGGCGGTGGGATGGCACTGCAAAACAGAGGGAGAGGGAGGGAGAAACAGGGGAGGGTATTTTTGTAATATAAACTTTACTCGAGTCGAAATCGAGTCAAGTTTTTATTAGGAAATAAATTTTAAAAACAATAAAATAATTTTGTTAAACAAAATTGACTCGATCCCGACTTGAGTCAAGTTAATATTATGAAATAAATTTGAAAAAAATAAAATAATTTCATATAAAAAACTTGACCCGATCTCGACTCGAGTCAAGTTAATATTATAAAATAAATTTTTAAAAAAATAAAATAATTTCGTTAAAAAAATTTGACTCGATCTCGACCGGAGTCAAATTAATATTATTGAATATTTTTTAAAAAATAATTTCGTAATAAAAACTTGACTCGAGTCGGGATCGAGTCAATAATATGAAATAAATTTAAAAAATATAAAATAATTTTGTAATAAAAACCTGACTCGATCATGTGCGGGACCGATTCAAGTTTTTATTACAAAATAACTTTATTATTGAATAAATTTTTATTACAAAATAAATTTAAAAAAAGTAAAATAATTCCGTAATAAATTATTTTAACTCTAGTCAGGATTGAATAAAGTTTTTCTTATGAAATTATTTTATTTAATTTTTTTGGTAATTTTTAAATTCATTTCGTAATATTGACTCGACCTCGTGCGGGATCGAGTCAAGTTTTATTACAAAATTATTTTATTTATTTTTTTAATTATTTCGTAATATTGACTCGATCCCAAGCGAGAACGAGTCAAGTTTTTATTATAAATTTTTTTTATTTTTTTAATTTATTTTGTAATATTAACTCGAGTCCGGGACCGAGTCAAGTTTTTATTACGAAGGCTTCTTCTCAACTGTTATTATTGTCACAAATGTCATTCCTTCTATCCTGTTACTATTGTCATTGTTGGTGAGTCATCACAACCCTTTCACCCTCCTTTTCGGATAATTATTATCTTCCCCACATTATCCCCTCCCCCCACCAACCTCTCTTCCTTCTCCCCTCTCTATGAGCAATCTTTACTCTCAATATCTAACCCCTTCCCCCTCTCTCTCATCCTTTTATGTTATTGTTGTCTTCATCTAACCCAATCCCATTCCCTTCCCTTTCCTCCTCCCCTCCCTATTTATGCAAGTCATTAGCCAAATTCACCAATGATAGTAAAATACTAAAACTTATCTTTATTCTAGATAATTAATTAATTTTTTTATTTTGTTAGTATAGTGTTGTTATTCTATTTATCACTTAAAAAGTATTTATCATTGATATCACTCACTGATCCATCTGTATTATATTTTCATAACATTTTACAAATGTCATGTAACACCCGATTTCAGTTCACTTAAGAACTAAATAAAAAATGTTACGATCGAGTCGAGTCAAATTTAATGTTGTTAGTCAGTAAGACTTGATCGATAAAATAAATCTAAACAACATTTTTAGTGTCATGAGAATGGAAGACATTGTTAAATACGCGTCAAAACACATTGAATAATTCTATTGCCGCCCAGGCCGGCCGAATCTAGCCACCCACCACCGTAGCCTCTGTTTTAGCCATTTTTGGTGAGCCACTGCCTTGGCTGACCACATCTACGTCGTGAATGTGTCGGACTCGCCAAACCGGTCCCAATGGTACCCAATATGACTACTTTTCGGCCAATAGACATCGTCGGCGACCGTCGCCGAAAGCTACTAGAAAACTACTGAAACCCGCCGAAAAATTGCCGGAAAAACCGAATTCGCTGAAATTCGTAGGATCTTCTTAGGAGTTCATCCAGTTGAACCCGATTAAACTTCGGATGCCGACAAGCGCCGAATTCGAGCTCCAAGACGTACGACAAAACCCAAGCCGTTGCCGATTACCAATGTCGTGAGGTATAATTACCTCCGATTTAATTATTTAAAATTGATGATGATTGTTAGCATAGCATGCTAGAATTGAGTAGTTGTCATGATGAATGCTAGACTATGAATGAAGTAAAGATGTGCATGATGAGATTTAGTGTGAATGAAGAATAAGTGATCTAATGAGATAAAGTAAATATGAGCATGCTAATCGAGTATGACATAAAAACACAGTAAAATTAGTATGAATAGGATTAGTTATAATTATTTTCATACTTATGATTATTTGACTGTTGATTAATGCTCATTGAATTTGATGCATCATTTAGTTAGCTGGCGTTAGTATTTAGTTTCGATGTGTAGGTACGAAGTAGGAGCTCGGTGTCTAGGCGCGATGACACGCTTAGAGCTTCTACCAGGTCCATTTAGGTCTCGACTCTATTTTTACTCTCTTCTATTGTATGTTTGATTTAATGCCTGTAGGGCAGGTTAAGTGGCGTTTTATCGGATCCCACTTAACTCGCGCCATCTAGCCGAACATATTTCTGGATTAATAACCCCTCGAGGATGAGATCCCTCGAGGATGATTTCCAAAACAAGATCCACCACAAGTTGCCTTCGGGCCTATCATATAAATCTCTGCCCAGCCTTATATATATATATATATATATATATATATATATATATATATATATATATAGTTTTTGCATTTTCAGTGACACGAGAGATGGAGAAACCGACTGCACGTACCATGAGCGGATGCCGTGACAGTCAAAGCGGGCTCGGGATTAGTGCCAGCAAACTGTTCCATTCCCAAGGGATCCTGACAACTCGCATTTGAGTTCCTCACACCCGAAGAACATGGAAGTTTACGGGTACTGTTTAGTACAATGCATGTCCGGACTTAGGGTTCAAAGGGTACCAAAGGCGATTGCCTGAGAGTACTCGGCTTTCGTGCTCAAGGCCAGGAGATATATGGAGGTAAGGAGAGGGCTTAGGATTTGAGACCAGAAAATGAAGTAAGAAAATACCGAGAGCGGCATCAGCAGCAGCAGATCAGTAAGTTCGGGATGCTACTGGGTCTGCAGTCCAGTGGTTCCACAGTAGTGCCCTTCAGAGTGTTCACGTAGAGTATACGATGTTTTCTTTCATATGAGAGTTTGCTCTCATAGCCAGCTTGTTATAGTTATTTATTTTCCGAACCGGTAACACTTGTTACTGACGTGTTTTTATACTATATGTAGGTAATAATTACGAGTTGGAGGAACCAGCTTGGACGGAGGAGCATTATTGTCGTTTGCACACATATCAGTCGATAGAGTGGTTAATATTCTATTTATGATGCTATTATATTGTGAATAATGTGAAATGCTAAGACATGATAGGATATGATTAAATGTAATGAGATGATGTTATGACGTGATGAAAAGCTAAGATATGAAGACAAAAGGTGAAATGTGATTAGAGCGTGCAGCGGAAGTGTCTTGGGTTGAAACCCAAGTTCCATAATGAGTATATAGTATATTAGATTATATGTGATTGAAATTGTTGATATATGCATATATATTGGTATATGTTATTTTGACAGGGTGGACCCTAATTGCACTTTTATGGGAGACTCTGTCCGTTTTATTTTAGAATTTTTATTGAGTTTGATCGTAATTGTATTGGTGTGTACTTTGAATTACATGTCATTCATGTAGTACCATGTTAGGGTTTGTGCATTCATCCATGCATTGTGAGTTGTATCTTCATCTTAAGATGTCGAGATTGGATCCGCATGAGTTAGGTTCAAGTTAGCCGACCTAACCAGGGCCTATAACATGCCGATTCAGTTCACGAGCGTGAACCGGATTTGGGATGTTACACACACACACAATTCAGTGAGCATTAATAAGGCTAATGTTAATAAGTAAATATATCATTAATAATAATAAATAATCATATAAACATGCATTATAATCAATAAATACACAAATAACAAGAATTGAATAATAATAAATAAATAAATAAATAAAAATAATTATAACATCAAAACATGCTAAATCATATGAATATGTATCTAAATTATTATAAAGGTTCTCAAATTACCAAAATCAATCGAAAACGACTGAAAATGAGCTAAATCGAACTAAATCGAGTTGAACGAGACTGAATCGAATGGGCTGAACCAGTCTGGTCTGGGTTAAATAGAAAATGGGTTGGGTTGACTATGCGGCATGAACTGGACTGGTAGAATCGGGCATGAGCTGGTAGGCTGGTTAACAAGAACAGACCGGCGGACGCAGACGCAGACACAAACGAGAGTAGGCGACACACTCATCTATATGACAAACATCTAAACAAAAAGAATAAATAAATAAATAAATAAAATAATAATATCAAAATATGCTAAATAATATGAATATGCATCTACACTAATGTAGGGTTCTCGAATTACCAAAAACGGTTGACAAATGGTAAACAATGACCTAAACCGAGTTAACTCACTAAATTGAACTGGGTTAGCCAGACTAACTCACTCTGGTCAGATAAATTGGTGGACTAGGTTGGCCTCGTTGGTCTAAAATGCTGGACACAGCATGGACACGGACAAGCAGGTGGACACGATGGGTGAACAGGACTAAGGATGGCAAACACGAAAACACAGGCAAGCGGATGTGAACCTGGTATACTGGTTCAACAGAGAGGGCGTCATTGGCATGGCCGGGGTTGCCACTGGTCAAGATCGACGGCCCTCACGACAAGGAAGATGATGGTGGTGGCAATTAGCAAAGTCAACTGCTGGGTTGCCGTTGGAAAAATCGACTGACTCCTCACGCTAGGTGGCTGTTGGGTGGCTGTTGCAAAATTTCTGTCGCAACGCTAGGGTGTAAAACTCCGAAAATCATAAAAAATCTCTAAAAGATAATTAGATGGAAGCTAGGGGTGACATGAATGGCCTAGATCTTGCCACATGACACAATCTGAATGTCCGACAACTCGTGGCATAGTGTGGTCCACCTATGGGTATATACAATATATATATTTACGGAAAGCTTTGATTGAGACTGTCTAAAGTCAAAACTGGCTTGAGTTATAAAAGTAACTCAATGGGCGAGAATTAAGAAAAAAAAGCTAAATGGGCCTCGAATCTTCAACTCAATCAGGTGAAAACCTACGACTCAATCAAACTGGGCCCACAAGGGCACAATTTGGTGATCTAAAATCCCTATGATGCATGCAAAGGAAACACCCCTGAAAATCTGAAATGGATACTAAATGCTTCAACAGCATAAATCTAGGTCTACAATACTGGCTAACCTATAAAAACCATTTGTATACGTCATGTATATAATGATAACCCATACCCCTTTGTAGCCTATCTCAAGTTATCATCTTCATGTCAAACATACTCAGCCACCACAACATGCTCATGCGACCATCTGAGCCTCATACTCATGATCTGAAAACTAGTTTGGCTCAAATTCACTCGAACTGACTTGAACTAACCCAAACCGAGCAAAAATACAAGCGGGTAAAACCATAACCTAAAACTGTGTTTTACAATGGCAGCCAGCGGGGTTGGTCAGAGATGGTAGCCGACACGGTGACTAGTCAACCGGCAGTCATGGTATGGCCGGTGACATTTTTCTAGCATCATACTGTGAATGGAAAATTTTGCCCACAACATAGTTGACGAGAGAGAAAATTCTAAGTCATGACCTGACCTAACCTGACCATGCGAGAATATTTTTTTGGGAAAATATTATAGATGTCTAGATTTCAACTTTTGTACTTAAAAATAACCAAGTTTTCAAACTTGTATCACTCATATTTATTTTTAAAACTTTCATATTAATCATGACCAAATCTGATTACTTCTTATTCAATGACAAAAATACCAATTAAAATCTCATTTTTTATTCAAAACAATGATCATAATAAATATAAGTTATAATCTTTACTTATTTTATATATCAAAATAAAAGATAATGATGAATAGATTCCAAAATTATATTATTTTTTAGTTATAGTTTAAAATGTAAAATTTGAGATTTTGTATGAAATTTAATCGATCAAAATTCTAGAAAAATAAAATAATATAAATATATTTTGGTGTTTTAAATTTTAATATGAACTTACTGTATTTGATTAGAAATTAAAATTTGTGTTTAAATTAATATATTTTAAATTTGAAGAATTTTTTTAAAAAAATATAAATATCATTTGTCATATAGAATATAAGAAAACATATATTTAAAAAATTTTAAAGTCAAATTAAGGGTATTTATGTTAATAAAATAAAAATTTATGAATTAAATATATTTAAAATATAAAAATTAACTATACGTGAAATAAAAATATGAAATGTGGTTATATCATATAAAAGTTTACATTTTTGGTCATTTGTGATATAAAACTTTTAAATATAGTTATTTATAATATTTTTCCTTTTTTTAGTCAAACCAATGTCTCGCTTGACCTCCCTTTTGAAAATTAAATTTGAGGGTTAATGTGGCCATTACGAGAAAATTCATCTTCTCTCCCTTTGCCGTACGAAAATTTTCTGTCCCATTTATAATAAATGATATTCACTCCCACATGTAAATGCGTCAAAAAAAATCCCAACTTTGTGAACTTGACAATTTTTAATTTTATGGGAACCGAGCGCCATCTAAACCAGACCCAGTATGTTTCCTTAACTGCTGTTGCCTGCCGAGTGTTTTTTGAGAAAAAAAAACAATATTTCCAAGTGGTGAGTAAAAGGCAGCCAAGCGTGCCAATCCGGGACACGTACGTGCCTGTGATCCAGCTTTCAGAGCTTACGTGTCCTGCCATCCATACTCTCACACCAACCTCCCCAAAAAATAACACTTTGCCAAGGTCACAAAAATAATTATTTCACTTTATATATATGTACAGGTTATTATGGTTTTCTTTACTTTGATCGCATTTTAACCTTTTGCTTGCACAACTTAATTTTAGTCCTATAAATCCCTATCTTTTTTCTCCTGCTTGCCCACTATTTTTTACTTTTGTCTCCTGTTCACCCAAAACGTAATATCATTAATATTTATTTTTAATTAGTTATTTAAAGCAAGTGTTTTTAAACTAATTATATATTAATATTTAAATTTTAATTTTAAAATTAATTCATATAATTTTTATTTTTGATAATTTCAAATTAATTTTATTGAGCAAGATATTTTTAAATATATTTAGAAAATTTGTGTTTAAAATTTAAATATTTATTAATATTTGTATTTCAAATTATTTTATATTTTTTTCATATATTACTAACTAAATTAAAAGATATTGTATATTGGATATAATAAAATTGTAATATAGAACTTTACTTAATTACATAATATCTAGGTGTAATTTTGACGCTTAAAAATTAAGGGCTAACGGGAGTAGGAAGTTTGAATCTTTATGGTACATGATAATTTATATTGGATATTTAATATAAATATTTATTTTTAAACTTGATAAAATAATATTTATAAGGAATTTTTAACTAAAAAATTGTACACGTTTTTTACTAAAATTTTAAATTGTAAAATTATTTTATTTATTTATTTATTGTACTTTATTTAAAAAGGATTTTTTAATGTTTTTTAATCTAAGGTAGTATTTACTATCTATCTATTTTCTATATACTATGGTAAGATAACAAAATAGTTTTTTTTGTTTTAATTATGTTTCGGTCTTTTCTACAAGCGAGGTTAATTATGCCCCATAAATTACTCTCTTCTTTCATATATATATATATATATATATATGTATATCCACCCAAACTCAAAATTAAACTCGACGGCCCTGCAGACGCGTAAAAGAAAATTATCTCGCAAGAATGGGTAATCACTTATCACCACCACACTTCAACCGGTCATCATATCCACAAAGTGCCCACCACCCCCTCGCCCTAGTCCTATCTAATGTCGACGGTGCTACTTCTCCGGACATCGCCGGCCGCATCGACAGCGGCTAGGGCGATATCAAGAGGCAGGAGCGGCCTTCGGCACATTCATATCCAATGGAGGAGGCCGGTAGGGGTGCAGGTTATACGGTGCATGCCTAAAGACAGTGAGGGCGGACGTGGAAATGGCAGCAGCTCATTCCTTGAGACAGCAGCCGTGGTGGGCGGCCTGGTGGCGGCGCCAGTCATCGGCTGGTCTCTCTATGCCCTTAAGACGACCGGATGTGGCCTCCCTCCGGGGCCGGGCGGCTCCGTCGGTGCTTTGGAAGGGGTGAGCTACCTGGTGGTGCTCGCCATTGTATCCTGGTCCGCCTACACGAAGGTTAAGACCGGCTCCGGCCTGCCCAACGGCCCCTTTGGCCTTCTCGGTGCAGTCGAAGGCGTCTCATACCTCGCTTTCCTCGCCATCCTCCTCGTGTTCGGCCTCCAATTTCTGGACAAGGGCTTCATCCCCGGTCCCTTCCAGGGAGGAATGTTTTGGATGATACAGCATTTACATATTTTGTTTGCGTCTACTACTTTAATTTAATTCCCTCCCTGTGCAGTATCAACAAGCAGCCAGCCCTGCCCTGTAAGACTTGACTACAAATTCATTGTCCCGGTTTGTCTGCTGTTAGATTTCATTAAATCAAATAAAATACCAGCCGGCAAGCAGATTGAAAACTTATACACGGCAAATTCAATACATGTAGATTTCACATTTTCTTTTAACATTTTTTCCCTCTCAAATACCGACAAAATTGATTGAGCTACTAACTCAGCATGTTTGTACCCAATTAAACACTGGCTACAAGAAATTAGTCCCATGTACAGGTGGTTAGACCAAATATATGTACACTCTACAGCATCCTTATAAATCTTCACGAGACCAGCCAAGCTCTCAATCTTCAATCTTCAATCGTCTGTATTTCACCCATCATAATGCGGTTACTGACAACGCTGAATCCGAGAACTGCCGAACTCACTTTTTCCCTTTCTTACCTTTCTTCTTCCCCCTTTCTGGGATCCATCAGCAACTACGTCCTGGTCGTAGTCCTGGTTGCCTCTGCTTCCAGCATGGGAATCAGCACCATACATACCCGGTGGATTTCCATCACCGTGTTCTTGGAAAGCAGTTTCAATGACTTCAGCTGACAACAGTTCTTTGTAATTGAGGAATTTGTCAATGAAGACATGATCCGGATCCAATAAGCCGAGGTTATCAATCAGAACTGTTTTGGCCTCCAAACTAGGCTGCTTTGAGCAGTATTCCAGGATGCTTGTGTCTGTTCCAAGTAATATTTCAAAAAAAATTATGTTAGCACTTAAATACAGTGTACTACAACGGACACCAAAAAGACTTTCACCACAGTAGCGAATGTAAAGAAGCTGGTCAAAATAAAACTGATATTCGTGCACTTCGTGTAAAATATATTTCGAAACATAAAACTCTAATATGAGGTTACCTTTTGTCCCCGTCAACCTGAGACATTCATTCTCGCACCAATCTTTGAAACCCATTGCTTCTGTTAAAAAGAAAACCAGCGCAGAAATTAAATAGAAGATTTTTTTCTTCATATAAAACTCAAGCAAATCCAAGCTCAACAATTATCTTACCAGAGTGTATGGTTGCAGAATCTCTCTTTCTCCTTGACGATGAGAGAGAGGAAGCGGGAGATGAAGAGACTGCATTCTCAACAGACTTACTACCACCCCCAATGGACTTCTGTCGAGGTATAGCTCCTTTTGTCGAAGCAACCTTCCACCCAGCAGAACTAGTATTTGCAAGAGCGGGGAAATCGGCCCTGTCAAAGAAATTATGGAACAGTAAATTCCTATCGGTTTTTCACATAACAATATTGGTTAAGAAACCCATCTTTTAAAATCAACAAGACAAAATGCTATATCATTAGATAATGACTAAAAGTAGACAACTTGGGAATTTTATTTGTTAGTGGCTATAAAATTGTATTGTCTCTTTCCTACAGTTGTTTTTTTGCTAATTTCAGAGATAAATTCCTCCCCTTGAGAAGTAGCCAAAGAAGCAGCTTGTTCAGAAAATGTAAAAAATGCAAGAAAAAAATGTATGCATGGCAAGGCCAAAACCAGATAGGCATTAGGTATTGAACAATATTAAAAATGAAATGCTACTTACCGTTTACATTCTTCTTTTGAATGATTAATAGGGCCCCAAAACAAATCATCTTCCACCTTTGTTTTTGATTGAGCAGCAACCTTAATGGGTGATACAGGTGCCTTTAATGGGGATGAACCTGTTAGGTTCCATGACGTTCCAACTGCACCAGTAGTTCGATTTGATTGCGTTTTGGGAGGAGGCACGGGTATTGTTACCTGCTGTCTAGGATTTTTCATTGTCTTCTCTTGCTCTTTCTGTATGTCCCTAAGTGACACGGGTTTTGAAATTTTTGCTGAGTTCGTTGACCACGCTGGAGCGGGAGAAACATTTGCCTGGTCTCCACCCTTCCAGATAACAAAATCCCCCAACGAAGGTCCGGATAGAGGAACAGACTGGGATTCATTCTCCGGTTGTGATTGACGAGAATTTTTTACCTTCTCAAGAGTAGTACCAGCAGGCATATCAAAAGAAAAACTGGAGAAGAAGGCATCTTTGACCCAGCAATTTTACCTTTTGATGCCTTCTTACGACTTTTTCTCAAATCTTTAGCTTCAATGAAGTCATTACCAGGAGCTAATGGAATATTCATCTGTCCAGCAGAATCTGGTAGAGATGCCACGCTAGAAGCATCTTGAACATTCTCCTCAGTCTTGGCAAGAACTTCTTCTGCTAACAGATCATGTAATTGACTTTTTTACTCCTAGGATTAATAACATTTGTGGAGTTTACCAACTCATCATCAGGGACAATATCTCGTCCACTTTTAACCTCTACATTTGCAAGAATTCCAGTCCAAGCAGGAAATGCAGGCAGCAAATGACCAACTGAAGTAACAGATTCCATAGCAGTTACTTCTGCCTGAGCCCTTCTCTGCTCCTCCTGTTGTATTTCTAAAAGTGACTTTGGCTTGACACCAGATGCTGGCTTCCAAGCACGGTGGTTTGCAGCTTCTAAATTGCTCTTTGCAACAGACTCAAATTCTCCTAGCCCAAACTTTGCTCCATCAGCTTTCTCCAAATCACCTGATATATGAATGCGCAAAGCATTTGGAGAAGCTTCAGAGTTGGCTGTTATCTCACTGCCAGTTTTGAAATCTGAGAGTAACTCTGAATACATTTCATGAGACCCACCATCACCTGATTTCGGCCCCACATCTACTGACTCCTCACCCTCTACTTTGGGTTTTAATTGCTTCCTGGCATTTAATCCAGTAGTAGTTCCCTTCCCTCGTTCAAAAGAGGAAGTCTTCTTTTGCTTTCTTGATTTTTTATCTGAAACGTTCTTTACATCAGTTATTACATCTTTAATAGCAGGCATATCCACGTGGCCCTGCTCTTTTTGCAGGCTTAAATCTTCACGAGAATCTCCCAGGCAACTGCTGGTACTACACACTTTGGCAGAAGTAGAATAGTCAGTAGCTTTAGTCACAGTGATTGATTGGGCAACTTCTGAGACAGATTCAGGAGTTTCTACAACTTTCTTAATGACCTCATTACCTTCCTGAGAAGACCCCAAGTGATCAGAAAGTACATGGTGCACTGGTAGAGAGAGGGGTTCTGTGCATAATATCCCGCCCTCTGCTGGAATACTCATGGGGTGGGTTTGTTGAATGTCCTTGGATTTCTGGGAAAAATGAACTGCGGACCAACTTCCTGAAAGTTCAGTGCTTCCAAAGATTTGATTAGGCATTTTCTTCAAAGGCACGCCTTCCAAACCAGCAGTGCTAGCAACTGCTGACGGCAATTGTGGAAATTGCTCAGAGCTAAAATCTTCCCCAGATGACTGGAAGTTATGAGGAAACTTTGAGCTGAGATGGACTGGCTCAGACACTTGATGGTGAAGACCATGATCCAAGGAAGAACTCCTAACAGCCGTGTGAGATGGCTCACCAAAATGTAAATGAGTTTGGGCTAACATCTGAAAAAGCAAATGCTGTTGTTGTTGCTGCTGCTGAAGTTGTTGCTGTTGCTGAAGTTGCTGCTGCTGCTGAAGATGTTGCTGCTGCTGGAGCAACAACTCTTTCTGTTGTTGCACATGCAGTGGTTGCTTTAACAGCCCATCAAGAATAGAAGTATGGGATGGAACTGATTGCTGAGAATACCGTGAAAGATTAAGTAGATGTGGTTCTTGAGGGACTGACGGAAGCATATTATCTAAAGGTAATTTTTCAGTAGAAAGCTCCATAACAGGCTGCGAATTCATCAAAAGAGGCATTGATGACGATTGCTGTTGATACCTTTGCTGGGAACTGAGAGCCACTGAGAGACGCAAATTGCAGATCATGAGGATTAATTTCGGCCTTGTTTTCTAAGGCATTCATATATCCGCCTGGGACATTATTACCATCACTCAACATAGACGCGCTCATGGATCTAATATCAGAAAAATTTGACCATGTAGGAACTTCATTATTAACTGCTTGGCTGGACTTGTCTCCAGTCGCTTGAAGCATGTTTCTTAGTTCAACGTTTTGAGGCTTAAACACTTGATGGGAAGTGTCTCCCGTATGAGGCAAAATCCTTGAATGCAAAGTTGGAGATTCTGCAACAACATCAGCTTTGCTCGCCACTGAGGTGGATTCTCTACCAGGCCAATAGCCATATGAATTAGACAAAGACATCTGGCGCTCAATAGATAATTTTTGTTCAAGTAAATATGCAACATCAACCCCACTATCCAATCCAGCAATGGGTATAACTTCTCTACTGTTTCCAGCACTTCGGTTTAAACCTAAAAAGAAAATTCAGACAATGTCTCGTCTATGAAAAGAAGAAAACATAGTATGCGAACATTAAAAATTTACAAAACCACCAAACCTTCAGACAAGGAATGACTATCTAATTGAGGGTTGCTAATGTTTCCACCAGACATCATCAGTGACTCCAAAAACCTCTTTTCAGCATCAGTCATAGACCCATGTCGCTGCATTTGCTCCCTCATCACACGCTCAATTTCATCAACACCAGAAGGTAGAATGGACGTACCAGTAGTAATCTTGGCCCTGCCAGAAGCATCTAGATTGTAGTCATTTTGTTTTGGTTCATTAAAACCAGGTGGAGGTCTAGCTTTCACTTTCAGGTGCGGCATGGCATCTCCAAGTACACAAAAGGGAGTGTCGAGGAGGCTGCAGCCACTCGAACATGCAAATCCAGGCCAAAATAACCAGCCTCAAACCAGCCAACAAGATCAGTTCCAGAAAAAGGACCCTGTATCTCCCCTTGTGGGTCTTTATAATAATAATACAAATCCTCCGGTGCTGGCTTTAGCAAAGATTTCAGATTAGGTGTATCAGAAAATTGGTTGTTGCAATTTGAGTCTCGAGGATAACCTCGAGGGAAATCTTCTGCAATATGAGAATTGGATTCCCCAATAATGTAAGATGAGGACAGAAGAAATTGATTTTCCAATCTCATCGTAGTGGCTTTTGATTTAGCATCAGGAGGAGACGTATCATTCCAATCATTATTTGAAATGTCGCATAATTGATCTCCAGATGATATAATCTTGCCAGAGCTACTCGACCAACCAAAGGATTTCTCTTGCAATATCTCTTGGTTGACAGAATCACCATCAGTTCCCTTATCAAAGGAAAATCCGATATTGACATCTGCATGAGAGCCACCACAAGATAATTCCAATATCAAACAAATCTAACACATTATAGAACACAAAAGCACACAAGCCTGCTACAGAGTGTGAAAATTCATAAATAGCTAAGAGTTACCTTCTACATTCAATTTATTGTCTTGAAGCATGGGGAGACCCTGTCCAATTGAGCTAGACCTATGTGAAGCCATTAATTTATCATTCACGGGACTCCCATACTGGCCAACATTGTCAGATTTTAAGTTGCTTACACCCTCATCTTTATTGTCTTCCAAAGTACATGAAAACTCCTCTCTACTACCTGATCAAATCAAAGATTCTGAAAATTAAAAACATTTCCATTTCAAAATAATAATAACTAAAGACTAAAAGAAGTGCAAATACCATATTTGCTTCGCCTCACTTCTGAAGAGCGCCCAATAGAGTTGTCTTTGGAAACCTGAGCTGCACCACTGCTAATTATGTCTCCTTTGTCAATTGCCCTCAAAATAGACTGCAATAGAACCCCAGACATCAATACACTTATGTGCTGTAACTGAAAAATTCCCATGCAAAGTAACGCAAAACTATTTTACCATTTCATCAGGAGAAGGTGCTGAAAATGCCACAGGCTCCAATGGGTCAGCCTGAGTTAAAGCAGATACTTCCACAAACCCATCTAGCAGCTTTTCGTGTGCTTTAAAGTCAATGACTCTGTAGATGTCCAGTAATTTTGTCCTACTATATTTAATAGTAGAGTAGTTTCCTTGTGCTCCTGCCCACTTGTCCACCACCGTACCAATAGGATTGTGATGATTAGTAACCAGAGCACCAAAGTTGCCCCTTCCACGACCAACAGAAAATGTCGAAACAGCTTTTTCTCCTCCAACCTTGTTGTAGCCGGATGTTGGTGATTGCATATTCACCATCGAAGACTGTTGATGAGAAATTTCACCCCTCTTCCTCGACCCTGAGAAAAGGATGACTTCCATGGCCTATAGAAAGAGTCAGTTTCTTTATCATTTTCCTTACTGTGATTGACAAAATGAGCTAACCCTTTTTCACGAAGGCCATCATTGTCTTTTCCAAAATTAGACCACTTGCTCTCTTTGACAGCTTCTGATTCCTTGTCATGAGGGCCCCACCGTGTGCTCCATTTGCTCTCTCGGCGTTGGTCATAGCTGTTTTCCTTACTCCCAGTATCAACCCAACGGTCAGATGGAGCGCGTTGTAATTCGCCGATGAGTTTAGTTGATGAATTTTCATTCCACCGGTCCATCTTGCGGAACACATCACCACCAATTTCTTTATCTATATTTCCCCTCCAGCGGTCCTTTCGGACAGCAGAACCTGAATCCCTTTCTTCATCCCGCCAGCGGTCATGAAATGCCGATGGCCTGAATACATCTTTCTTTTTATCACTGTCGTGAACCTCCTCACCAGTTCCTAAACCTGTTAAAGCCTCCTGCCGATCAGAACTGATGGGAGGCACAGACAAATGAGGGTCCTGAAAGAATACAGGGACAACAATAAATATCCTAAACATTCTATGACAGACAGCAAGTGTACCGTTAAAGCAATTACAAAATGAGCAATTTAAATAATCTTCAAAGTCAAAATTCTGCTACTAAAACAAACTAGTCACCCTAGTTAAAATTCCAGGCCTATTGTCCCCGGGCTTAGACAGAAGCCATTGAGGAGACAGCGGAATTGAGCCATCAGTTCCTTGAAAGTCTGCAGAAATACAATACAAAGCATAAAATTTCTTTGTAAATTTCTAGTCAATACAATATACAGATTCAAATTTAACACAATCTCTCTTGAGTATGACAAGCGGTTTCCCCATGATTTCAAATGTAACAGATATAACAGAAAATTTCATTAGTGCAGTAATGAGGAATAATAAAATAATTTAGAAGCACATCAATTAATTAGAGGGTATGTCGCATAAGATGGGGTAGCATTTCCAAGTTTATAAATGGCATAGGAAATGTTCAAAAGAGTGCGAGCAACAGAGGATGTCCAGATCATTATTGATATAGTACTTCATCAAAAACTTTAAGAACTAATGACGGATCTTAATCATGAATTTATTTTTTTGATACAGGAAAGTCTCGATAACACCACAGCATACATTATTGTACATGGCATATTGATATTGAACTAAAAGAAGAAAGGTTCATAAAACGTGGATCGAGCCACTAACGATTAAATAGGGGAAGAACAGGAAATATATTAGGGGATCGAAGCTAGCTATGTGATAGGCAAAAGGTTATTAAAATACCATGAGGATGCAAGGACTAAGAATCCCCTCCCACACCAACAAACCCACCTCCCCCTCCCCCTCCCCCCAAAAAAAAAAACAAAACACAAATAACAAAAAGTATCTAAAGCAACACAAAGTCCATTTCAACAAAGTCAAAGGAGGCACGCACGTACAGTCCAACGTCTAGCTGAACTCCAATCCAATGCAGGATAACTAGAAATAGAATAAGAAGAAGCAACATCTCCACATAAACCCTAGCCCGAAATACGAGAAAAATCGTCACCTTTACGTTCTAATGATAATACCCCAACATAAAGCCGAAGCGGCACTCCACTAAAATCATATTCGAAAGAACAAAGCAATCAAGATCAGCAGGTACAGGCATTCGCACACATATATACATATATAGACAGAGTGTGTGCACATATATATGGAGGGAAGGAAAAGTGGAGAGGGATGAGAAGTGATACCCTTGGGGGAGGGGAGGGACGGGGAGGAGGAGCGGGGGAGGGGGCGGCGGGGATCGGCATTGGGAAGGGCAGCCATGGTCGATCGGCGGCGGAATTTGGGGCCAAGAATAAAGGTTAGAGCTTTTAGGGGAAGGAGAAGCCGGTGGTGGTGACCTACGCAATTAAAAAGGGGGGTGTTTTGAGATAATACATGCGGCGCACGATAGCACTCCACCGTATCTCTCTTTTTTGCTATTTTATAACATACATATGCAATAATATTATATACACACACTTGATATTATAATTATTACTTTATTTTTATCTTAGCACCGTCTTATACCTCAACCTCCCTAGAGTTTTGTGGAATCTAGGACCTCTACTTTCCAAAATCAATTTTTCTGTCTGCTTTTAATCTGCCTCGTAGAGATGAGAGCGAGGGCTCTCAATGTGTGTGTGCGATGGTTGCATGAATCGGAATAGGAATCAGAATCGGTTTTCCATGGAATCGAAATCGGAATTAGAATCGGTCTGAATCGGTCAAAAATCGGTTCAGTTGAATCGGTCCAAATTAATTTAATCGGTCATATATAATAATTTGACAATTTACAATATAAATATATTAAAATTGGGTATTGATGTTATTTTGATATTATTCTTTGTATTATAGTTTATGATATTTTTTAAATATTTTTTAAGATTTTTTAATTATTTAGAATTAATTATTATTTTTGACTCGGATTAGACTCGAGTCAACTTTTAATTACGAGAATGCCACCCTCCCCTCTCTACCCCCGCCGCCGCCGTGGCCCGGTCGGCGGCGAGCCTCGCGGCGGCAATGTCGGAGGATGTCGGCAGCCCGGTCAGACGAACCATCGGCCGGCCGAATCGCGGCAGAATCGCGGCGGAATCGCGGCGGAATCGGGCGGAAGCGCGGCGGAAGCGTCGGACGGCGGAAGCCGAGTTCGGGCGGCGGTCGCAGCTTCTGCGGCGGAATCGCGGCGGAGGGCAGAGTTGAGGTCGGAATTGGGCGGCGGTGGCGTGGTCGGACGGAGCTGAGGTCGGACGGTGGAAGCGCGGCGGAGGGCGGCGGAGCGAACGCGGCGGCGGAATCGGGGGAGAGGGTTTGATTTAGGTTTTTAAATCCAAATTACCATTTTGCCCATGCTTAAATAATTAAATAAAAATTATACCTAGGGTATTTTGATAATTTTGCAATAAAACCGATTCCGATTTAAATCGGCCGATTCCGATTCCGAGTTAAATCGGTCAGAATCGGCCAAAACCCACCGATTCAAGACCTCAGTCGGCCCCGAAATCGGATCGGCGCGACGCCGATCCGATTTAAATCGGCTCGATTCGGTGCATCATCTGCACTACTAATTGTCACAAGACTCGCGTTGTGTGCAAAGCAAATTTGACATTAATAATAATATATTAATATTATACTAAAATATTTTATATAAAATATGAATGTTTTTCTTTCAAATACAAATAATAAATATATATATATGATTTTCATTAAAAACTCCACTTTTAAATACAATGGTTATATACAAATATTATAAATAATTTTAATTTTATGTTAAAAATAAGTAAAGATATTAATATTTTAATAACAAATTTTAATGTGAGTAAACATTTAATATTAAATAAATATATCATTTAATAAAAAATTCAATTTAAGTGCGAATTATATTGGCATGTTGTAATAATATTTTTTAATTAATTTTTAGTTGGCGACATTAAAGTAGATTTATTCGCATATATAGCTGCCCTCGTATTATTAAAACCAAATTTAGCCAAATTAATGATAAGTCCAAATCATACGGTCTGCGGGAAAATTCTTGCCTGTAACACTAAAACCTGCCAAATACCTTGTTTTAATTATTAAATTAGGTAAATATTATATTTGTAATTTAAATTGATTGAACATTTATGATAAACTGTACACGACGGTTTTTAAGATCACAAGCTAGAATTTTTTGGGTAGACCATATGGTCTGGACTCATTAACGATAGGGTGTGAGACCAATTTTGACGAAGTTGATGATAAAACATATAGCCCAAAAGTTAGTGATTAATATCAACTTCTTTTTTCGCCTCAATCCTATACAAAATTGATAAATGATTGGCATTCTTGTGTAAGATTTTTATTATGTAATAGTTGAATTAAAATAAAAATAAAAATGCAAATAACTATCGTCTTTTATACCTTATACTAAATACCAAATGAAAATTATTTTGTTCAATGAAAAAAAATATAGCGATAAAATAAAACAAATAAAAATTCAACAATAAGATATAAGCTTAGTGAATTTTGATTTGCTAAAAACATCAAACATCCGTGTCAACAATACCTCACTAAAAAAAAGATATAATCTTCCAAATATAAATAATTTGGGAAAAAAGAGATTAAGAGAAGGAATTACCTCAATTACAATTAGAGAGAAAAAAAGTTAACAATTGAGAATATACAACATAATTATATAAAGAAATAGAAGGAAAAAACTTTATTGACTAGTTTAACATAATAAAAATTTTATAATGTGTAATTTTTTTCTTTACGTACAAGTTGATGTGTAAGGTATACTTAAACCAAAATTATATACTTTTTTGATATAGTTTTTCATAACGTGCAAAGTTGATTAATATTTTGATTTATATAATTAATAATTTTTTCTTAGATGAATACGAAAGTTTCTAATTGTATGCGCACGTGGGGTAAATATATAGTTTACCGGTTTGCCGTACACATTTGACATGTGGCTAATTTTTTGAGATTATATAATTTACATATATTGGAAGTTCGTCTCCGATTAAGAATTTATTTCCTCTTTAGCCCACTGCTCTAACCCCTAGCCCCTGTTAGCCCATTAATACTGTTCTTATCCCATGACATGCAAATCAATATATTAAATTATTCATTTAAAATGGTTAACCTAATTTATAAATATAAGCTTTTTATATCCCCTTTTTCCATTATAGCATCAAATATTGTATCATTATTTACGGCTTAAACGTTGGTGTTATTTTAATTTGTAATTATTTTGAAATTTTCACTATATCTAATTTTTGTTGAAAATTATAGCAGTTTAACTGATATCTAACAAAATATTGATGATAAATATATTTTAAATATCTAATAAAATATATTACTTATAATTTTAAAATTTAGTTGAATCCAATTTGAATTTATTGAACTAAATATATATATTATCAACTAATATAATAATTGATACATTATTTAAAACAATGACCCTCCACTAGCGAAGCATTAAATATGAGGTTAGTTTTAGAAAATTTCCATAAAACCTATAATATGTCCATGCTTTTGCTTATACGAATTATTGGTTTTTTTATTATAAATTCATTAATGTTACATTTACATTTATTTATCGTAAATTAAATTATTTTATGTGAATAAAGAAACTTTTATGAAGGACAGGAAAAGATTTTAGAAAAATATTCTATTTAAGATACTGTATATATATTTTGGAAAATTTTGCAAATTTTCTCAAAATAAAAAAAAAGTGAAATATTATTGGTAGAAATCATGAGCAATTTTCGGTGCCCTAGAGAGGAGATCTGGGCTCCCAATGTAGCACTATTTAGTTTGCGAGGGGCTATTAATATCCATGTCTTTTGGCGTCTTTTTAGTTTTAAATTTTTAATAATAAAGGGCGTCTCTTGGCTCTTTTTTCTTTTTTTAATTGTCAAGAGTCTCTTTATTCTTTTGCATGTTTTAAAAAGAATTTCGGGCGACAAAGATTGTCGTTGCCCGTCGTGTCATGTCGGGTAGGCTTGGACCAGATCAAAGGAAGAACAAACTCCATTCAAAACGTGAGGTTGGCATGTGGCGTCAAAAATAGCAAAACATTCGTCACTGCATGCCCTCCCTTCCCTTCTTCCCCGGAGGAAAAACTAACAAATTGCTGCACCCATATTCCAATACTGTTATCCAACTGATCCTTGCAATTTCTTTTGTTACAAGGAAATAAATCTTTAGGCATATTACCCCTGATTATTATAATCTTGCGATCGACCGTGTCTTACCATTTACCTTGGCGGTGTGCCGATTTGGGATATCATTGATCACTTCATTGTGTTATAAGCAAGCACGCATCTGGAAATCGGAATAGATTTGTGTTAAGAAGTATAGGTGGGGGCTGATCTCCGGCAGCTTCTCGTTCAAGTGCGTCCGCTAGTGCCTTGCAAATTTGGCATCTCACGTTGTCGTCCACTGTTTTTCTATATATATATATATATATATTTATATTATACATGGCTTCGACACCGATCCCATCTCCGCCGGCTGACCCAACGCCTCCGCCTTCGAACACCACCCCACCACCGACGAACACTACGCCTCCGACCAACACCACAACCCCGCCTCCGGACCCTTCAATACCGGCGCCACCACCGTCGGATGCCTCATCTCCTCCTCCTCCTCCCCCGTCCAGCTCTGCACCACCGCCGGCGGAGGAAGCACCGCTAGCTACCCCGCCGCCTCCTTCCCCATCTCCGCCCGCCCAGGGTGGCAAGTCCTCTGCCCCTCCCCCGTCCACGACGGTGTCCCCGCCACCCTCTCCGTCGGATAAAAATAGTCCACCGGCCTCCCCACCTCCGCACCCTCCGCAGGTTCCGCCACCGCCGTCGACGCCGTCCGGCGGGGATGGGCAGCTGTCTTCCCCGCCTCCTCCTAATTCCCGTAAATCTCACACCATTGGCGACAACTCGACGTCCCACCACACGCCCAATGCCATCAACCTCCCTCTCATCATTGGAGCTTCTGCCGGCATCGGCCTTTTCTTCATCCTCATGATCGTCGCAGTTTTGTGTTGCAGCAGGAAGAAGAAGCGCTCCAACGACGATCATATCAACTACTACTCTGATCCTCCTCGTAAACAACCCAACAAGGGTAATTATACTTATTTAATTAATCATTAGCTGCTCCTTTTGATCATCTGTTGTTGTTATGTCATGTATTCAGGTATGTATATATTCATTTCAAGAACATTTGTTATATGTACAGGATATTATGGGAGCAGCCCCCAACCGAACCAATCGAACCCTTCCCCGGCAATGATGGACCAGATGATGGCGGGAAGAATTCCGCCACCGCCAGGAGCCGCAGGATGGCAGTATCCGTCGGCCCCGCCGCAGCCGCCTCCTGCATTGCACAGCAGCGACATGAGCTCGTCCAACTACTCCGGCGGCGGGCCGTGGGGGCCGCCATTGCCGCCACCGTCGCCGAACGTGGCGCTGGGGTTCAACAAGAGCACGTTCACGTACGAGGAGCTGGCGGCGGCGACGGACGGGTTCTCGGAGGCAAACATGCTGGGGCAGGGTGGGTTCGGGTACGTGTACAAGGGAGTGCTGGTGGCGAATGGGAAGGAGATAGCAGTGAAGAAGTTGAAATCGGGGAGTGGGCAGGGGGAGAAGGAGTTCCAGGCGGAGGTGGAGATCATCAGTCGCGTTCACCACCGCCACCTCGTCTCCCTCGTCGGATACTGCATTGCCGACGGCCAGCGCATGCTCGTTTACGAGTTCGTTCCCAACAACACCCTTGAATTCCATCTCCACGGTACTCCTAGTATACTACCTACTGTATATACAACCTATCTTGATTAAAATTAGCTTTCTTGTACCAGGACTACATTCGTTTTTTATTACCCTTTTTGCAATTCATTACAATACAGGCAGAGGAAGACCCACAATGGATTTCTCGACTCGGCTCAAGATTGCTATCGGCTCCGCAAAGGGACTTGCCTACCTTCACGAAGATTGTAAGCAAATTAGCAACATCTTAAAATTGCTTACTTTAAATGAATATATATATATATATATATATATATATATGTTTTTATATAAGGGCTGGAAAAAAAACAACCATATCTATTGAACTAATAACGTACTAGTGTACCACTTACAATCTTAATCACATTGTTGGCGGACTTGGGCTTGTTATAAGGACTGTTGGACGTTGTCATCGATCAAAGGGAATTTTGTGAGGGTGTGTAGTGTGGCTTTAATATATGAATGCAAATCTCCCAAGGCGCACCTAATCACCGTGCAGCCGTCGCTAACGAGATTTTGCATCCTTTCAAGAAATTTTATGAAAGTTTATTAAAAGAGGGATCTAATATCACGAAATTAATGAAACGAGATAATTTTCAGAAAATCATAATGGTGGTTATGCCAAATTTCGGTTCTCAATATTTCAGTGGATGATGTAGCTATTATGCATATTTCCATATATAAATATTTGTTAATGCTATTTAATTTGCGTCTCTTCTAAAACAATACTTAGTGTTTCAGCTTGGTGATCTTTGCTGATATGTACTATACAGGTCATCCTCGCATTATTCATCGCGACATCAAAGCAGCCAACATTCTCCTTGATTATAATTTTGAAGCCATGGTAAGTTATTCCATGCAAGCTTCAATTTGCTTCCCACCAAATTGATCTATAAGGGTGTTGGTTGGGTGAGTCAAGTCGAGTTTTGCTCAACTCAAATTGAACTTATTTCACTTCAAGTTCGAGTTGACTTAATAAATATTCAAGTCGATTCAAATTTGTAACGACCAAACTCAAAACACAAAGTAATAGTCCTAAATCATCTCTTCAACAACTATGAACTAAGTTAATGAATTATAGTTTATTCTCAATTATAAATACGATTTTATCTAAATAAATATTAAATATGAAAATAAGTTGAAAGGTTTCATAATTTATTCACCTTAAGAAATTTCATCACTAAAATTCTTACATTTGACTTATTATTAGCCTCAATTCACGACCTTTTTTGGCCCGTGATCATCGGTGTAGCCAACGTCTTTAATCCAACCCACCATCTATCATAAAATCAAGAGGCCTTGATACTATTTTTAACGACCCAATTTAAAGTGTAACATTATGACACTATATCATTTCTTCAACATTAGTTAACCAAGTGAATGATCTATTGTCTATTGCTATTTATAAATAAGATCTTATCCCAGTAGGTATTGAATGCAAGACTAAGTTGAGAGATCTTACAAAATTTGAATTGAGTTCAAACTATCTTGATTCGTATTTAATAATGCATTTTTATAGTATAATTCATATTAAAATTTAATTTTTAATTAAAATATTTTAATTTTGACATAATTATACTTGAAAGATAATTTAAGTATGCATATTTTTATTTAAATTGTTATTATATAATGATATTTTATAATTTAATTATATTTGCATAAAAAAATTAAAATAAGTATAGTTAAAAATCTTATTTTTTATATAAAACATCGAACTTTGAGTCAGACGAATTGAGAAGGTACAGGCACAAGTATAGCTCGTTTGATATCAAAGTATTTTACGAGTCTGAGTACTAAGCCAATCAAGTTTAATTGAGCTTTAAACATAAATAGTGACCCAATTTGAGCTTAAGTTTTGATTGTCCGTGAGATGTATATATAGCTGTAGCTTGGTATTAGTTGAGCAACTCATCATAGTTAACAAGATCTTTGTTCTAATGATATTTCTTAGTGATGAAATTTGTAGAATAGATTTATTCAATTAGTATTGAAAACTACGTACTAGCTAGCTAACGGTTAATATTTGGCGATTGATCTCCCGCGTATGCAGGTGGCCGACTTTGGACTTGCAAAACCATCTTCCGATCTTAACACTCATGTTTCAACTCGTGTTATGGGAACCTTCGGGTAAGTAGAGTTGCAGTCAAATTATTTTAATGACTACAATTGCATTCAATCGGCCCCTTACTAGTTGATCAGTGCAAGATTTTTTTCAACATTGATCAATACAAGATTTAAGACTATAAATTGGTAATCTTTAAAAAAGAGATCGATCGCGGGTAATTAGTTACTTTTATTGTGTGCTGGTTATATATACAATTGCATGCAGATACTTGGCTCCAGAGTATGCATCTAGTGGGAAGCTAACAGAAAAGTCAGATGTATTCTCTTTCGGTGTGATGCTGCTTGAGCTCATAACAGGGCGACGTCCTGTGGAGAGAACCAATAAATATATGGAGGAGAGTCTCGTAGAATGGGTCAGTACATATTATACATACATGATACGCCACAATGAATTATGACAAGATATCTAACGCACATACACAAACTGGCACATTATTGATTATTCATAAGAATGGATATTTAAGCGCCGCCCAAATTTATTTGATGATTAGAAGTATATATTATGGGTCGACGTGCATGTAAAATTCCAGTCTTTAAGTATTCGCTCTTATAATTGCTTTGTCTGGGAATGGAACAGGCAAGACCGCTATTGACGAAGGTATTAGACGATGGGAACATAGAAGAGATTGTGGATCCGGGGTTGGAGAAGAACTACAGCCCGGCCGAGATGATGCGTATGGCGGCCTGCGCTGCAGCCGGTGTCCGTCACTCCGCAAAAAGGCGCCCCAAAATGAGCCAGGTATATATATATATAGGGCAGCGCTACAGTGCGCTGCCCTATTTTGGCAGCGCCAATGCGCTGCCTCGCGTGGGCCGTTAGATCTTGATCCGACGGCCCACAATCAAACTACCCCACCCACCCCCTACCCACTGTTGGACCGACCCGTCAGACCCGTCCGACCCGCCGGACCCGCCCTCCCGCCCCTCCCGCCCGCGATCGGCCCACCGCGGCCTCGCCGCCTACCGCCGCGGCCTCGCCCCTGCCGGCGGCCCTGCCCTCCACCCCCTCCCCCCACCGGCCACAGCCGCCGCCGTAGTCCCCGCCCTCGCCGGCACCCTGCAGCTGCCGCCAACCCCCCTCTCTGCCACCGCCGCCGCCAGATCTGCGTCCCCGCCGCCTGCCCGCCGGCTGGAGCCCCGCCACCCCTCCGCCACCGCCCGGGGGGGTGGCGGGGGCCACGGGGCGCAGATCTGGCGGCGGCGGTGGCGGAGAAGGGGGGTTGGCGGCAGCTGTAGGGTGCCGGCGAGGCGGGGACTACGGTGGCGGGCTGTGGCAGGTAGGGGGAGGGGTGGAGGGCAGGGCCGCCAGCAGGGGGCGAGGCCGCGGCGGCGGCGACGGCGCGGCGGGGCGATCGCGGTGCGGGAGGGCGGGTCGGACGGGTCTGGCGGGTCGGTCCAACAATGGGTGGGGGGTGGGTGGAGGGTGGGTCGTCGGGCGTGAATAAGCTGCCAATGGGCTGCATTTTGATGCAGCCCATGGTAGTATTTTCCTATATATATATTCCACAAAAAGTTTAATTACTTGGGTTTCTAAGATAAAACCGATAAACATAGACATGGCCAAAGGCCCAAAATTAAATGAGTTGATCCTTGAAATGAATGGTGGCATGGAATGCAATGCAGATTGTAAGGGCCTTGGAAGGTGATGTATCTTTGGATGACCTGAACGAGGGGGTGAAGCCCGGACAGAGCACAATGTTCAGCTCCACAGGGAGCTCGGACTATGACTCCACCTCCTACAACGCAGACATGAAGAAGATGAGGAGAATGGCCTTGGGGACGGAAGAGTTTGCCAGTAACGAGTACAGTAGTGGGCCCCCCACCAGTGAGTATGGGCAGAATCCGAGCTCCTCCAGCAGTGACGCCGGCAACACCCAAGAGGTTAATCGCCGTCGATTTTCATGAGCCTCCCACCCAATTGCAAAGCCATAATCATGGCCAGAAAAGATTGATTTAACTATTTTTACACATATATCTCTTTGGGGCCAGGCGAATTTGTCGCCGTCATTTGATGTCACATGAATGGAGAACTATTACCACCGTCGGTATTGGGTTTACTGTAGCCCTTAATTCTAAATCTTGATATACAGGTGCAGGTAGGATCATCCTGAAAATTGCCACGGTTGACCCACTAAGACATCATGATCCAAACTGCCAAGGGGCTAGCTAGCTAGCTAGAAAAAAATGACAGATTGGAATTATTTCGGATTGATGTTTTTTAACAGAGGAGATGTCATCGACAATGAGATCATTATATTATTAATGGGTTGTTTTATTAATTGATACTAGACTGGGTCCATGAGAGAAGCTCCATGGAGGAAATATGTCCATGTTATTGGAATGCATCTATTGCCAACCAGCTTGATCCATATGAAATGACGGTAAGTGCGGAACCATCCTTTTGGTTTTTTTCCCCATAACGTCGTTTTTCTTGAGAGAAGAGAATTGGGAGGCCATTCGTCCGGCATCGATGCATATTTTTTAATATATATATATATATATATATGTATATATAAAGAAAAAAAGGTCACTGGGTCATGAAAAACAAAGGAAGCACGCACGAAGTATGCAAACATGAAAACAAAGGAAGGACATTTGTGTCCAATCAAGTCACTATACCAATTTTCCCGCCCAATCTGGTAAGCTCACTCCTCTGATGCTAATAATAAAGTACCCATTTTGTCCATCCCTTCCAACCTAGCGCTCGCCTCCTCTCCTTCTTCTTCCCCTCCTTCCGACGGTGCTCGGCGGACCCGGGGGTAAGCGCCACTTTCTCTTTCTCTCTCCCTCTCTCCAAGTTTTCTTCTTCCTATAAGTTTCTATTTCCTCCCTTTTCCCCCTTCTTTCTTGTTGTCATGGTTGCGTTTGGAGCTCTCTACTCTTTCTTTGAACGCTTTTTTTTTTGGGGGGGGGGGCGTTTAAGTTCTTTTATTTGGGATTTATCATTTGGTTTGTGTGGAAAAGGTGTAAAAAGGTGAACTTTCTGTTTTTTATTGGCATTTTCGACTATTCGCCAGTGTTGCCTACTTTGGTACTTTGCTTTTCTCCTCCCCCTCCCCTTCCTCAGAGAGTAATTTTAGCTTGGTTGTTTCCGGGTTGCGTAGCAAAATGGCGCTGGAAAATGGGAATGGGACGAAGAGCGATGATGCTGCGGATTCTCCGACATCCGTGCTCGAAGACGAGGTTTATTTATTCTTACTCTGTCATCAATAGTTCAGAAATTAGTTTATATCTCCATGCTGTTGTTTTCCTTTCATCGGCTATTATGCAAACTGGTGTTATTGGCGTTTCGTATAATTGATTTTCCCGATGATGTCACTGTTTTGTGAAATTAAGGGGTTTTGTAGCTTGCTAAGTTGTAAAGGTTTACTGTAATGTTAATTTGTTGGACTTTTTAAGCTTTTCTACATGACGAAAAAGTTTACTTGTTTTCCTAACGCAAAAAAACCATCTTCTTAGCGGTAGAAAAAACTATCTTCTTTATTCTAACACGTCGAGAACTATATTTGTCTAAGTTCCCTTTCTTCTACTTTATATATTATGCAGGAAATGTGCAAGCCTCAGGATATACCTTTGATGAAACAGGATGTGAAGATAAAAAATGAAGTTTCCCCAGATGCCAACTTTGCGATTCCAGATGAGGTTTTGTTGCCATGTTCCATGGTAGAGGAAGAGGTAAAGTTGCAAATGGAAAGGGAGAAAGAGGAGTCGGCAAAAGCCAATACAGATGGGCCTGGAGAGCCTCTCAATGCCACTCATTTCAGTAAATTAGAGGAGCTTCTCACAAAGACTCAACTTTACACGGAATTTTTGTTTGAAAACATGGAGGGCATCACTTGTGTAATGTTTTTAAGATTTAATATTACCAAGTTTTCTCATCAAATTTTTTTCCCCGATTTTAAGTTCTCCATAGATTTGTTGCTGGAGAAGTGCATGTTTATGGATCAATTTTGCTTAGCAGAATGAGGTGGATAATCAGCCTGTAGAAACAGAAGTCAGAGAGAAAAAAGAGGAAGAAAGAGAAAGGCAGATATTCAATATAATACAGTAGGTGCCTTTGACAATATACTTATATTGTTTACTTATTGCGTTTAAACTTTTCAGATCATAGAAAAGGGTTTTCAAACCTTTTAGTATCATACTTCATTTGAGTTGTCGTGTAATATTATGGCTCCACATTTTCTTTCTATCATACTGCAGACAATGGGCATAGTGTACTCGCCAACTTACGCTTTCAATTTTTTTGTCATCCTCTTTCAGAGGAGGGCTAGAAAAGCTGTGGAAACCATGTTAAGATCACAGGAAGGTGCCCTTGTTGAAGATGCTAATCTCACTGAGGAGGAGAGGACGGAGATGGAGCAGGCAGAACTTGTGCCCCTGTTAACCGGTGGGAAATTAAAATCTTATCAACTCAAAGGCGTGAAATGGTTAATTTCCCTCTGGCAAAATGGCCTTAATGGGATTCTTGCTGATCAAATGGGGCTTGGCAAAACAATTCAGACAATTGGCTTTTTGGCCCATCTGAAAGGAAAAGGTTTGCATGGTCCCTATTTGGTGGTGGCACCTCTTTCTACACTTGCTAATTGGGTAAACGAGATCACCAGGTTAACTAATTTGCCACCCGCTTTTTCTAAACATGTTGCAATTTCCGTATGGTAAATTTTTTTAAAAAATTCTTCTTTTTGTTTTTTAGATTTACTCCCACAATTAAGGCTGTGATTTATCATGGAACCAAGAACGAAAGGCAACAGATACAACTGAAGATGATGCCAAGAACAATTAATAAAGATTTCCCTGTTGTGATCACTTCCTATGAGATCATGCTTTCTGATGCTAAAGCCTTGTCATCATACAGTTGGAAATATGTTGTCGTGGATGAGGTAACTTAGTGAAATTATTTCTGCTAGTGTACTACATGTTTTCTCATCTCGTTTGTCCTTGGTAGTGTCTGTTCATATCTGATATAGTCTCTTGTTATGTATACCTAAAGGGGCACCGGCTAAAAAATGCAAAATGCAAATTGTTGAGAGAAATGAAGCGGTTGTCCATTGAAAACAAACTTCTTCTGACAGGGACACCATTGCAGAATAATCTGGCTGAGCTTTGGTCTCTACTGAATTTTATTTTACCTGATATCTTCTCATCACATGAAGAGTTCGAATCATGGTAACATACTTGATATTTTCAAATATTGTCTACGTGCTCTAACCAATTTGCTATTTGGGGTCACTTTTCCAGCTTATATGGGGGTGGTAGTATTAAATTTGAGAGCCCTGTGGTAGTGATTTATTCATGGTAGTCAATATTATGTTGGGTTAACAGCGTCATGGCTGGTTACACATTATCATCACCCTTTTATCTGCATTTATGACCCGCGAGTGGGAAAAGATAATGTAAATAAACAGTCATATCCATGTTAATGAGCTATTATTTCTGTATAACTTAAGAGCTGAGAGCAATCAACTATCGGTTTTACATTTTTCATAAAGGATGTTATATTTCTTTGTCCATGTTCTATATTTTAACCTGTAAATGTTATCCAGGTTTGATTTGTCAGGGAAGTGTGGTGAAGATGTTGAAGAGGATGATCTGAAAGAAAAGAGGGTTCAGGTGTGGAACTTTGTCTTGAGTGATTTCTTTGATATCTTATTTACGTCGTTTGCAGAATGCTTAATGCAATTTCCTGAACATTTCAGATGATCTCCAAACTCCACCTAATTTTACGCCCATTTTTGTTGAGAAGAATGAAAGAGGAAGTGGAGCAGATGCTTCCTAGGAAAAAGGAGATAATTCTGTATGTCAATATGACTGAACTCCAAAAGCAAATGCAGGATCATCTCATCAACAAAACATTGGAGAGTTATCTGATTGAGAACGCTGAAAATTGTAAGTTTTTTTAAAAAATCTTATTATAGAATATAGTCAAAGCATTGATCCTTTTCACTTCCAAAGCAGTTTCATTTTTGGCTAATTTTTTCAGTGGATTGATAGTGTGTGTGTGTGTCAACTTTCATATATTAATCACAATTTATATACGACTTATTTCGTGTTAGATCACTTGTATTGCTCAATGTTTGTAATAGAAGAAAATTTTCCTGAGCTAATATTATTTGTTGTGCAGTTAATCTAAAGCCTGGGATGAAAGGGAAGTTGAATAACCTAGTGGTTCAACTGAGAAAGAACTGCAACCATCCTGACCTCCTTGCGTCTCGATTTGATGGATCGAGTAAGCGAAGTTTCTTCAATTGAAACAATATTTTGTAAATTTAAAGGAAATGGCCTAAACTATATTTTTGTACATTGGCTTTGCAGTTACATATCCTCCCATTAAGCAGTTAGTGAACCAATGTGGGAAGTTTCAATTGCTAGATCGACTTTTAGAGCGGCTTCTTGCAAGAAAACATAAAGTATATTATTTTATAGTGGCTTGAGCTTGGAGTGTTCTTTATGATATAATTGATAATTGCAATAATATTTTCCCTTCAGGTTCTAATTTTCTCTCAGTGGACTAAAGTTTTGGACCTAATGGAGTACTGGTTTGAAGAGAAGGGAATTGGGGTTTGTAGGATTGATGGACAAGTAAAGTTAGATGAAAGGAAAAACAGGTCACATGTCTTTCTGATATCTTCTTGTTAGGGTTCATATTTAATGAATTGTACTATGAAGATTATGTGGCTCGTAGTTTGTGTCAATGCATCTTCACAACCATTTAATATGCTCTTCCACTTTTGATCTTGGTGATTTCAGATTCAGGAATTCAATGATCTGGAAAGCAATGTCAGCATTTTTCTCCTTAGCACACGAGCAGGAGGTCTTGGCATCAATCTCACAGCTGCCGATACCTGCATTATTTATGATAGTGATTGGGTATGACCAGTTATGCATATAGTTTTTCTTTGAATTTGCACAAGAATTCCATTTTATGCTAGGTAATATAATGATTTTTCCACCATTTTATACAATTGAGATTGATTTCTAATACTAGCTTCAAGCAAAGCAGTTGATTTCTCTTCACTTTTCTTTGTGTACTGGTTCAATTTCATGTAAGTTTCAATGAGTGCCATACTCAGAAGTCGATTTTGTTGGTTTTGCAATCTGGGTGTTATGTTGACTACTTTTTGGTAGTTACGAACTTGTTTGCAACGGTTCCCAAGATTCGTTGTTATCGCTCCCTGCTGTTATTGTGTAGCTTATTCTATGTTTGGAGGTGAATAATATTGTCTAACCTAAGTCTTTAGTTGAAGTTTGTAGCCGTCTAATGAATGCCTCTCTCTCTTTTTCCCTCTAGAATCCTCAAATAGATTTGCAAGCAATGGACAGATGCCATAGAATTGGGCAAACTCGGCCTGTTCATGTATACCGGCTCGCTACTTCCCATTCTGTTGAAGTAAGATGTTAGTAGTTTGGCTAGTGTCTTGACACTTGATCTGTTTAGACTGGAATGTGACTTTTGCTTTTGGGTGGTAGGGTCGCATGCTGAAGAGAGCTTTTGGAAAATTAAAACTTGAGCATCTTGTCATTGGCAAAGGACAATTTCAACAAGAAAGGAATAAATCAAATACATTGGAGGTTAGCACTATTATCCTGATCCCTTGATAATGGCAAGCATCTAAATTTAAATTTATTTTTTATTGCTTTCAATTTCTGGTGTTGTAGTTTCTTGTGTTCCTAACACTTTTTTGTCATATCTTCTGGAGCCATTCTACGGCCTTAGGCTACTTAAATGCTATTTGAGATAACCTTTTGCATTCTTCTCTGGCCGTTTTTTCATCTTGAATTGTTTGTCTAATAAGTCTTGGTGGTTGCTTACCTCCAAATTCAGGCATCGGAGCTTCTGGCTCTGCTACAGAGTAAAGAAAATGCTGAAGACAAGCTCGTTCAGACTGATATTAGCAACGAAGATCTGGATAAAGTTCTTGACCGTAGCGACTTGGTTGTGGACAGTGCTAGAGATGATGCTAAGGTTGAATTGTCTGTCATTCCTCTCAAGGGACCAGGCTGGGAGGTTGTTATACCAGTTAAAAGTGGTGGCGGCATGCTTACCTCAGTTAATGGTTGAATAAAATTGGCTTCTTTTGTTAATGGTTGTGGAATTTTTGGGGACCGGGATCAGGAATTTGGTCTTAGGTAGTTGGTAGTCTCCATTTTAGGCCATCGGCAAAGCTAAAAATTGCCTTCTTTGTTAATTACCGGGAAGCATTGTACAGATTGTTAAAACATGTCGTTTTGTCTAAATGCTTTACGGGTATTATTATTGCATTTAGTGATAATCTCTATTAAGTATCGCAAGTTTTATATTGATTAATGATTGAGAAAAAATAGTATCAACAGAGAATATTTTTGTACAAGTGATGTGAGCTTTTGGATTATGAGAATGGTCGGATGATTGGGCAATTTTATAATTTATGTTACTGACGAATTGATTCACCTGCGACAAAACCATATATATTGTCATTTTAATTCCTAGTGATCAACGATCACAACTCCCATCCGATAGGCTCGCAAAAAGTACAACAATGCTTGAATGTTTATCCAATATTCCTATTTTGAGAGACCTGAAAATAAGAGAATGTATCCGACGTAAAAACTTGCAAAAGAAATGTTTGGTTCGTTTTAAGTACGGAGTCATCGTTTTCTGAGTAAGGTGCAGATAGCTAGAATGACGAAGAAGAAGAAGAAATGATATTGACTTGTCATATCACGCGGTAAATTAATGGACCAAAAGCTCTCTCTCTCTCTCTCTAAATCTCTCTGGGAGTCATGACTCTTCTTCATCCACATTCAGGTTCATGCTACTACCAAGGGTGCGCCACTTAATTTCATCGTCCCTTAATTTCCATGGCCGGGTCATTTGAATGAGAAAGATAATGTATATAATATATATATATGTGTGTATATATTGCACGCAGCTCCCCTCCTTTCTCAGTAAATTAAATGCAGGGAGAGCGAAATGAGATGTTGACGGCGTTTATTGTTATTATTATTATTTTATATTATAGGAGAAGAAGATGAAGTTTCACGAAATTGTTAAGGCATTGGGCCAGATTCAGATAAGTCGCTTATCTCCCCTCCTTCTCAGTCTTTCAATAATTGGCACCTGCAACCTAAGAAGTCGCCATTTGGAAGGTTGATTTTTTGCCACCATGCTGCCGCTCATGAGGTTTATTATTTATCTAATTAAAATGCAGGACCAATCATTAGATATAATCTCTGGTTGAGCTCTTATAACTTTCAACGACCTTTTTTTATTATTTTTGAAGAAACGGTACTCCTTGCTCTTGCGTTGTGTGCGATAGTGCAAATGTGGCGAAGCAGATGGTAGTACATAGTAAGAGATATATATGCCTTTGTCCATACCGACGGAACATAGCCCATACATCTTAACGTCTAACTTCTAAGGCCGATGGTGACATCATCTTACGATATGTTCTGCCTCTTTTTTGTACATAAAACCAACGAAAGCACATTTTAAGTGGCCAGCTTTAATCTGGTCTCTTAATTACATGCATATATATATATATATATATATATATATATATATATATATATATATATATATATATAATATATATATTGCTAATAACTTCACTATAAATTAATATAAATGAAAACATTTGGCTGAAACGTTGACGGCCGTATATGAAGCGATTTACATTAATTGACATATTCATCACACCCAAAAATATGAAAAAAATTAAAATTTATAACGCCCCAAAAATCGAAATCAAATAATTAATATAAATCAAACACGCTCAAAAACAATTGAAAAAGGAAAAGAAAACATAGTAGTTTAAAACCCTCTGCTTCACATGATCTGGTGAGCTCTTTCTATCAGAATTATAAGATGAAGGTAGAAGATTAAAAGATGAATACTCAACCGAAAGCATGCCCATATTGGCGAGCTGCAAGCCTCGAGTATAAGTGCTGGTGCGAGAATAATATTGACGTCTCCTTTCGTCGGAAGTGCTAATAATGGTGGCACGTAGCGGTGATCAAAATTTCTCATATGTAGGACGTTCATGGAGGGAGTGGAGGTTGATGGGAAGGGCCCTGGGGAAGTCGACGAAGGGGAACACAAGAGGTTGGTCGGGGACCGCCAACTCCCACCGGTAATTGAGGAGCATGTGGTGGAGAAACACCGCAATCTGCAACTTTGCTAGCTCTGATCCCGCACACAACCTTGGCCCTCCACCGAAGGGAGTGTAGTTACTGGTATTTGTCATGCCCCAGCAGCAGCTTCCTTTCTACACATTCCACTAATTACAAACCAGTCTTTAACATTTCAACTCCTACGCTAGAAGTTTGTCTAATTAAATTGCTTCTCATAACATGATTTTCTACCATTTTACTTCTTTGTTTTGGAATTAATTATTTACTGCATAATTTAATTAATTTTTAGTCTTTAATACACGAGTGGTACGTGGCATGACTTAATTCTACAGTGTATTATATATTCATATATATATATATATATAATATAATATAATATACACACTAATAATAATATATATGAGCTCAATTAAATGCCCTTTTTTAAGGGGATCGCTAGCTAATTATAATATATAAAGTAAAATACAATAAAAATACAGTGTTAAAGTAAATATTTAATAATTTTATTTTCTCATAATTCAAATTTTCAAGACCAAGTGATTAAATCATTTAACATTGACATGATATAAAAGCAAAAAGTCTTGAGTTCAAAACCCGTTAATAATATGTACTTTAAGAAATATTAATTTATATTGTATTGTAACCGATGGACTATTTATTGTGTCTTTGTGTTTGTTTATGTACTAAGTCTTAAAAAATTTAATTGTATTTAAAAGAGAGTCTTTAAGTAAATGTTTGTTTCTATATAAAAGGGAGTGTTAGAAATAAATATTTAGTAATTTTTTTCCAAAAAAATTTAATTACAGATAAAAGTGAATGTTGAAATAAATATTTATTTACATATGAGAGGGAGTGTTGAAATAAATATTTAACGATATTTTTCCCAAAAAAATTTTAATTGCAAATAAAGGTAAATGTTGAAATAAATATTTAGTTTGATGTGAGAGAAAATGTTGAAATAAATATTTAATAATTTTTTTATCGTAAGACAAGATATTAGATTATTTAAAATTTATATATAAAAATAAATAATTTATCTAACCTGCCATCTCCAAGGATTGAAATGACGTGGGTGGTCGTACAAGGACGGATCCAAGTTAACAGCTGCAAAGACTGGGAGCACCTTCCACCCCCTCGGGATATCATATCCTTCACCCCACCCCCGTATATATGCATACAAGTATGCAAAGGCCCAATCAGCGACTTCGAGAAGAGAATAAGAAAACAAACTACTGAACTGGGGACGGTCTCTTCATAAATTGGATTGTGAGGTCAACAATAATTTCTAATAATCATATATTTATATACAGAGAGAGACGAGGAAATTATGCAGGATGTACCTCCAAATTTAACATCTCTAAGCGCCTTACGGTGTACAAACCGTACAACATTTCCCAGCCTGAGGGTCTCATTGATGACCTATAATAATTTGGATTAAAAAGAAGAAAAAGACAAAATTGGTTTATTGATCTCATGTATGGATGACAATAATAAAGCAAAAAGATGAAAACTGAAAGCTGACTCACACATTGCGTGAATTCCATCCTCTTGTAGTCTTCCCAACTTAGGCTGCTTTCACCTAATTGCTTCTTCCTTTTTGCAATTTCCATCTGCTCCGCCTGCCATATATATTATATATTGTGATGTGTTTAATTATTGTTGCCGAGGGTATTTACGATAAAAACAATTAAATTTTAGCTATACCTGTGAACAATATGTATTATATTAAAGAGAAAAATTAGTTTTTAGCATTAAAAATCCTTTTTTATGTTGTGTAGGATGAAAAACATCAATGCCATCAGTAAATTAATTAACATGAAATAGCTCTCTTTACGATCTACAAACGAGTAACAAATAACAAGAAGGGATAACGTCAGAAGAGCTTTACCCGAAGTTGCTCGACCGCCCTGGGGCAACCTTCCAGGAAGTAAATGGCCAAAGCGATGGCCACCGACGATGTCTCGTGGCCGGCAAAGAGTAAGCTCAATACCAGGTCTAGTATCTGCTCCGTGGATAGCTCTGATTGCCTCAGCACCCATTTAAGAAGGTCGTCTCCTTCCACCTCCTTCCTCTCCCCCTTGCTCTCGCCAACCTCTCCTCCAACTTCTGCTCTAACACTCTCAGTATGTTGGACCTCGACTGCAAAAATTCAAGCACATGCATACCTTCTGGTCATCACGATTATTATTATAGGGTATATATATGATGGATTTTGGATCTTCAGTTCCTTGTTTTTGGCTTTTTTCGTCATAAAGACACAAAAATCTTGCGGAAAAAACAAACGAAAAGAAATTTCATACTCTAACTAGCTATTTCCTCTGTTTTAGAGATTTACGCACCTTCAAGGCCCTTCTATAAGCAGTTCCCGGTAAATTCAGAGGAGCAGACACGACCCCTTTCATGAAAGTGATGTACTCCTTCTTGAGCTGCTCAGTCTCCTCCTCCCCCGCCTCCATGCTCATAATGTGCTTTGCCATCAAATTGAAAGTAAACTGAAATGCTCTTACACCATTTATTAAGACGGCTACTAAAAATGTTAATTTCTGGTTATTATAGTGTGATCACGAAGTTGAGTTTCACCTTCTTGGCTTCTTCCTGGGCAAATACGGTTGAACCAGTCTTCCAACTTCCTATCACCAGCAAAGCATGCATCTCCACCTCTGGTAAGAGACAGGTTCTTAACCTGGCATTACTCATGAAATTGAGAGAGATCATCCTCATGTTTCTGTGCATGTCCCCCACCAGAACCAGCATGGACCATTTGCCCAGGATTCCGCTTATGCTACTCGGGTAGCTGCACTCGAACAATCTCCCCTCGTTTTGCAAGATGAACCGATTGAAGGATGCATCTGCAGACACAATCGTAGGCTCTCCAAACAGATTGGACCTGAATATTCTTCCATGCCTGCGAACAAAACAAGCGGGCCGGAGAGTTGTAATATTGTTACGCCACTAAGCGGGTAGCAGGGCAGAGTGGAAATTATTGACACAGAAGACTAGTATTGGTTTACCTGGTTATGTGGTCGACCATGAATTGGCCGAGGGAGGTGGCGGGGTGGGGCTATGAGGTAGCCGATGGTTTCGCCCAGGAACGGCCAGCCAACGCTGCCGGGCGGGAGGTTGAAGGACTTGCCATTTGATTTCTTCCTGCTGAGCCAGATGCAGGTACTTAATACCAGAGTGGAGGAAGAGATGAAAAGAGTAAAATGGTCAGTAGCTCAGAAGATGATGAAGCCATTGAGACGGTGGTCACTTGACAATCCAACTGATCTCTCTGTGTCTAGGGGTAGAGAGGATCTATCATAGGCAGTACTGACCATGTGGGAGAGTTTGATGTGAGGTATTTCAAGGCCTTCCCTGCATTGGAGGGTTGCTACCTGGTTGGTACTCGAGCTCTGCTTTTGTAGTTTTACCTGCTCATTGATTTCTTGCAAGTTACAAGGCCGCCCCCAGAGCCTCTGTTGCAGTCTCCTCCCCATCCGTTTTGTTTTGTTCCATATTTTATTATCACTTAATTTAGCTTCCAGCTCAAGAATGATTATGACAATAACTTTTTTACTTCTTTTTATTTTTAGTTCTATTTGTTATTCACACATGCTCGTAATTTATATATTATGAACGACGTTGTATTGTGGCTTTGAACATTGTGATTAAATTTGAGACTTGGGAGTTTGGGCACCATTGGACGCCAACAAAACCTATTTATTTCCATAAAAGAATGGTTTATAGTATGTGTATATGTTCATATTTTTCGTACATTTCCAGTGGATATTAGCAGTATTCTGCAAGCGCAATAATATCAAATATCAAATCAGAGGTAATCGATCAATCCAACGTGTTTTTAAGCCAGCCGATATGTAGTTTGTTAGATATGGCACAAGTTCTGCATAAAAACAAGAAGTCGGTCCATGGAATCAATTACTGGGATATTTAATTAAGCACTCAAACATTTAAAGAATTCTATTATGTCGGAGAGTGTAGAGTCAGTAGACAGACACACCTTACCAAATCTTTGGCTTCTTGCTTGGTAGCCGTGGACTCCAGTCCAGAGAGTACACAAATAATTTTAAAAGCTAGGCCTCGATCCCCACGTGTGTCCATGATTGATTCACTTGGTCAAGCAATCAAACCTCTTTATCAGTTTATCT